>LZPO01035256.1:47298-57778 GCA_001675575.1 Neotoma lepida
CCACCAGGTTAACATACCCCCACCAGGTTAACATACCCCCACCAGGTTAACATACCTCCATTAGGTTAACATACCCCCACCAGGTTAGTTTGTGGGAGAGCTTGCAGTGTATGTATTTTCCTGGTTCATTATTTATGTAGCAGAGCCCAGTTCACTGTGAGCAGCATCACCTCCGGGCTGGTGATTCTGGGTGAGCCAGTCATGGGAAGCAAGCCAGTAAGCAGCGTTCCTCCATGGCCTCTGCTTTAGTTCCAGCCTCTGGGCTCCTGTCTTGAGTTTCAACCTTGGCTTTCCTCAACAGACTGTAACATGGGATATGTAAACCAAATAACCTCTTTTCTCCCCACATTACTTTGGTCAGTGTTTTATCACAGCAGCAGAAACCTAAGACGCTCTTTGAATGAAAACGTATCTGAATTTCCATCTACACTTTCCATCATTTTGAGTAGCTGATGAAGAATTTGTTATTAGTTGGAGCCCTGGCAACTGTAGCATTTTGTTGTCTGCTCATGTTTTTCATGCCAGAATTGTCTTTAGAACTTATATTTACTTTTAACTGGTTTAGAGAAAGCACAAAACCATTCATACTTTAAAGCCTTTATTTCATTTAGTGAGGGATGGTTTAGATATGAAAATTAGTTGTATGCATAACCTGTCTACCTGCAGTGACTCTAATGTTGACACATGTCACCATAAATAACTGAAAGCACACCTGTCACCTTTTCTTAGAGTTTCTGCCACCTCTTAGAGTTGCTGATATGTGATCCTTGGCTGTATAAACTTATTGAGGCACAAGTGTCAATTTGCATCGTAACTATCAGTAAAATGTAATTTTCCTGTTTTCATATAATAAATATATTCTTAGATATCTTTCCAATAATCCAATAGGTATTATAACTCATCTCAGGGTGTATTTTTGCAATTTTCAGACTATTACATTGCAAACTAAATGATCTATAGCTATGATCAAGTCGTTGGAGAATCTCAAAAAATACAAAAACATGCCTGTAAGAACCGTAACACCCACAGTGGGCAGTCTCTGATTTTTTGAAAAATCTTAAGTCTTTGGATGCTTTACTTTCAAAGAACAATTTAAACTACAGATATTTCCTTCAAATACAAAATTATGATTTTTTTCTTGAGGTCCTATTTCACATTCATTTCTTTCAGTTCTGCTCCCTCTGATTCTGATGGCACTGCATTCTGAAGGTGGTACTTTTACCAACAGCAATAGTATACATCCTAACTCCACATCTACTCATCGGTAGAAAAGAATTGCTATCTAGTGCCAGAATTATTCACATAAAATACTGGTATGCCCCACCCCCCAGTAGAGATTCAGAGGCGAGATTCTTCTTCTTGGTCCAACACTATACTTATTAACTTAAACCCTTTTATTTTTGAAGCTAAAATAATCTGCTGGTTAGAAAGGTGTTTATAACATGCACCAGGAAGCCATCACATCTCTTTGACTTTGTGCAATACAATTACAAAGGTTCCATCCTTGGTCTCTTAGTAGAGAAGGGATGTAACAGTGAGTGCACAGAGAAATCCTTTCATTCATTACTAACCATAACTTTTTACATGGACAATATACTGTGTAGAGTACTGCAAATTGAAAAAAAAAACACAAGCAAATGGAAACGATCTGTAAAAAAGAAAATAAGATGGTGCTACCATGCTTCGTGTTTAGAGACTCATTCCCAAGTGTGGGGATTCTCAAAAAAGGATTGCATTTTCCCCTGGCAGGGGAAGTTGTGGAAGACAATTTTGTTTTTTGTTATGGGGAAGTGAATGACATTGTCATGGTGGAGACTAGAGACTACTAAAATTCTCAAAATGAGCAATACAGCCTTGCTACTGGAGCATTGACTTGTTACGAGGCANGCTTGTTTGTTACTGGAATTTCTAGGGTCAAGTCCTGGCGGTCCTAACAAGTTTGGGTCACTTTACAGCAATACACCAATATACCAAATAAAGGGACAACTACTAGTGAAAAACAGAGAAAGGAGGTTCATTCTGTGTGGCTGCTTTGCTAAAAGAAAAGACCAAGGAGGTCTAGGGATGGTCCTGTCAATCTGTAGGGTCAAGCATGACATTTAGTTTCAATATAGGGTGAGAGGTAAGCAGTGCCAGTCAAGGTGTGGTCCCACCCATCACTGGTCCATCTTTGTCTTGATGTCTGTCTCTCTGTTTGTCCTGATACGTTGTCAGAACTGTGTGAAATCTCTTCTCAGTTGATAAGCTTTACCTCTGACTGGCTTCGAGACTTCAGCACTGTCTTCACCATCATGAAACTCTTGGGGAAATTCCAATGCCTTCTGGTCCATTGTCTCTAGAATATCTTCTCTCCTGCCTGAATAGTTACAGTCTTAAACAATGAGGAGTTATTGTGTCCAAAATGTCAACATGCCAAAGTCAAGAAACCCAACTGCAGTGTTCTGTTTCGTGGACTATGATTTGTGACCCAAAATAGGGTCATAAATCTGAAAATGGGGGTTGTGAAAAATTACACCCATAGTATTTATGCTACTATTGGAGCAATGGGCATGTCTTCCCAGGCTAGTCATTATTGTAGCTTACAGGGTTTGTATCTAGGTCAGACTGATGATTAATTTTCACCTTTGGTAACACGCATAGCACCCTCTAGCACTCTGAAAGCTAGCTAGTAGGGGTGAAGCTTCAAGGTCAGTAATAGCTTGTTCTCTCTATGTGATATGAATCAAGTACATAGTGTCTTCAGCAATAGGTCTTACTCACAAACTGTGTATAGTAACACAGAATGTTGGTGGTCCCTGGTATGTCAACCGTATTCCAGAGGATGGACACATACCTAAGAGTATATGGGCAGCACAAGCCTGGACCAATTGTATTTTTAAAAAATGAATACACAAAGTTGGGTAGTTAGGGAAGAGAGGTGGATCTTGGAAGAGTTGGGGGAAGAGGGTGAATATGACCAAAATACAGTTTATGAAATTATCAGATTAACTTAAAAACACACCAATCAACTCTGAAAAATTTTGAAGATGCTGTACTTCTCATAGAATTAAATATTCATCAAAGATTTAATTCCTTATGTAAAAACAAACAAGCACACTCATCTCATTATATGAAAAATTGCTTTTATATCTAATACATGTTAAAATTATATGTATACCAAATCATTGTTTTAAAATAAATTTCCTTGTAATTTGGTAAATATTTGAGTTCCACGCCTATTTTATATACATGTCCTAGGTCATGAAAATGTTCTAGAGAGAAAGGGGTCATGAGTAGAAAACATTTAAGATGCCTTCCTTTAAGGGGATATCCACAAATTCACAGGAGGGCAGAGAGGGAACAACTTGTCTGCCAGAAAGCACCAAACGCCTTCCCTGGTAATGAGAATACTAACTTAAAGATATAAGTCAATGCTTCCCAAAGTTCAATANGCAAAGAAGCCATTCAAGAATTTCATTTAACATTTTCAATTTTTTTTTCACATGTACATACAGTATATTTTGGTCAGATTAATCTCCTCCAACACTGGGAATTTTGTTAAAGTGCAGAATTTAACTCATCCTGTGAAGATGAATCCTGAAGTTCTGCATTCTCCTGCTCCTAAGAAGTACTGGTGCTTCCGGTGTCGGGGTCCATATTCTCTGACCTAGAAGACACATAATTCTGCATCAGTTCATTGGNAGGAATCTGAGGAAAAGCTAGGTAGGAGAGACAATTCCACTATCCAACCATAGTTGGATTTAGAATTACCATAGGAATGTTCACTTTTAAGTAAAATAATTTAATTAAATACGATTTTGTTTCCAAAGTTGTATACAAAGGTTTAATAAGGCAAATGGATTTTCTATGAAAAGCAATAGGCTTGACCACTTTCAGTTCCTTCTCTGCAGGAATAGCTCACTGGAGCCAGTGTGGAGATTCTTTTGGCATTTGAATCCACAGCAGTAAGCAGTCTTCCATAACTGCCATTGCTGATCCCCTCTTTTGGTTTGAGACAGTTAATCATTTCATCAGTAAAAATTAAAGTCAATATTCATATAGCTTAGTGTTCTTTCCGTATCTATGCATATAAATGTATTATGTTATGCACACATTCCCATCCTTTGAAGAGATTTCATAGTAATTTTTGTTGGATTGACATTCATAATTGCAGTGAATACATAACTATAGTTCAGAATTATACTATTGGCCATGGATGCTTTCCCAAACAAACATGTTCCACAGAATTATCAGTCTTCTGTTTTTCCTTAGCTTAGTGTTTTCTGTGCACTATGAGTCTGCACATACTCTCATGGTACATGTGGCATTTAACCTAAGCCTGATCTTAGCATGCCTTTTCCATGTTTCTTCTTACTTTCTGATCCCATGCCATCCTCTTCCTTGGCTAATGGCCTTTGTAAGGTGCATTGTGCCATTGAGTCACTTCTGTTACTTCTGGGTATGAGGTTCCCCAAGAGGGAACAATTGCTGATGAGGCAGAAGGAGCCTCTGAAGTTGGAAGACACTGACTCGTCACCATGAAAACAGTGATCTCTCTTCTATATCCTTACCATTCTGTTCTGAAATTGCTGTCTTCTTGCCATTTTCCCAAGTCTTCATGGGATTTTGTGACAGTTTTTATCAGGCTTTTCAGCTTTTGGAATTGGGCATTCTCTGATAGGCCAAGCAGGCCACTGCTACGCTGGTGACTTCCCAACATGCACCTGTTGCTCTCATGTCACTTCCACAAAGGCATAAGTATACAAGGACAATAGGGATTTAAGAGACATCCCAGAAACCATGAAAAAGAAAAAAAAAAAAAAAAGCTAATGTTTCAGGACAAAAAGGCTCTGCTCTGAGCCTGGAGTGCAATTTTGATGTTGTGAGTTTTCAAGATTATCAATAGGGGGAAATCCAACTTCGAACATCCACAAACAGGGCTTTTTACATGTGTAATGTTATTTAGGCTTGCCAGTGGTTTTTCGAGGTTGTGGCCCATGCCTTTAATCCTAGAACTCAGGAAGCAGAGGCAGGTGGATCTCTGTGAGTTTGAGATCAGTCTGGTCTACAGAGTGAGTTCCAGGACAGCCAACACTACACAGAGAAACTCTGTCTTGAAAAACCAAAACAAACAAACAAAAAAAGATATCAATATTTGGAGACACGTGTCAATGACTTTAGCAAAAAAAATGTAGCAGAAATTGGGTCCAGATTCCATTTCAAAAAACTCACCAGACTTGAAGATTCTTTGCATGAAGAGACAGGTAATGTCTCCAACATGAAATCCTCACTCTGCTTCTTGTCAGGGCTCACACATGTCCTGGCCAGCACAGGAGGTTGATTCCTGGCTGCAGTTTATTGACAGCTCTCTGATGTCAGGTATTTCTTTGTCCTCAGTTTCATTAAGGAATTTTCTGGAGATAACCTCATACTGATGGAAGGAGCCTACAGATTGAAATATGTCTAATCTATAAATGCTTGCTTTGTGCTAACTATGGTGCGGATTTTAGGCATCCTCAGCATAGCGACTTAGGGAATGTGTCCACTGGATAGCATGCTTACTACTTTCTCCTGTTCCCTCCAAACACTGGCTATGAATCCAAAGTCCCATTAATAGCTATAAACCATGAAATGAAGCTTTTGGAGGAGACTTTTATGAAGTCAAAAAGCAAAAATCACAGATCATCAGAAGAGTAGCACAACCCACGTCCTCCCTCAGAGCAAAGACAATGTTGGATACATATCATGAGAGAACTTTATTTGGGTGGAGAAGTTGGAGAGATAGCATGCAGCCTGGGTAGTCTAACCAGTGAGAAGAGAAACCCATAAGCCACATAGGCCCCACCATAGTCTGCCATCAGAGACACATGGCTCTGATAAATGCTTGCACATATGTGTCCTTGCCACATGAGGTACTTTGAGGAATGTGTTCAACTATAGTTCTCTCTTTTTCATTATATTCCTCAATTTTCCCATAACCTTAGAGGCAGTAAAATCCATAGGCAAGGGATTGAGTTAAAATGAACTTCCAGGAGCTGGAGAGGTGACTCATCAGTTAAGAGCACTTATGGCTTTTGCTGGGAACTTGGTTTAGTTCCCAGCACCAACAGGTGAATCACAAGCATGTGTAACTCCAGTTTCAGGAATATGATGCCCTCTTCTGGCCTCTGCAGGCACAAGACACATATACGGTATATATACACACAGGCAGACAAAACACTCAGTCAAATAGAATAAATAAATCTAAAACATACCAAGAACTTTGGTAAACATTTAAAATGTATAGCTCTGGGTTGTTTTATTTTCCTATCTGACACTTTAGGCAAATGACTTCTGAAAATTCATTTTCTTAAGTTTGTGGATTATTTTTTCTGATTTCTATTTAATTTTTTTGAGACAGGGTCACTATATACCCCTGATAGTTTGGTGCTCTCCATGCAGCCCAGTCTGATTTTGAACTCATGGCAATCATCCTGCCTCCATCTCTTGAGTGTTGGGATTACAAAAGCATGTCACAACACCCAGCTCTGATTTTATTGTTATGCATTGATTCCTTGGTCAGATGTATTATTATTTCCTTTTTTTCAGTTTTGATTCTTTACCACAGGTATGAAAAATACAATGTGATTCCCATTGGACCTAAAGATGTGATATAAATTATAGGTGTTATGATTCAAGAGGTGAGATTCAACTTTTGGCATCTTCATGATGTAGTGGTCCTCCATGTGTCTTTATCTGTTTCTTTCGTGTGTGTGTGTGTGTGTGTGTGTGTGTGTATTTATATAGCAAAAATACTTATAACCCAAGTAAAGAAGAAAAAATTCCTACAATATATCTCTGAAAACAATTACTGGAATTATTTTATGATTTTTTTGAAACACTTATAAAACATGATTAATTCGTGCAGGCAAGAAGAAAGTTGAAAAAAATTTTTTAAAGTAATAAACAAACAAAACCCAAACAGCCAAACTGCAAATAATATACCATAGTTGTGTTGAACACAATGCTCCAAAATTATGATTGAGTCAGGTAGACAGGAGGAAACAGACTACATATTAAACAACATCTTTTTAAATGTGTGAAAGTGAAACCAAGATTTAAATTTTTACCAAAAAGGTGATGTCATAGATTCCAGTTGCAAAAATAAGCAATCATTTAACAGTTTCCCTTGGGTAGCTGACTGGCGTTAATAGGGTTTAAATGGCTTCTGTTCTCCTGTCTCATGTCCCACTGGGAATGATTTTAGCCACCCTGGAGAACTGACATCTCCTTGTACTTTCAAACCCATTTTTAGGATTGGTTATAAAATGTTAACTCCCTACTTATTTATTTATTTGTTTGTTTATTTACATATTTATGTCAGGTTTAGGACTATTTTGCTGATGTGTGTGTGTGTGTGCGCACACGTGCTCACGCACCATGTGAGTGCAGTGCCCATGGACTAGGAGAGGGTGCCAGATCCCTTAAAACTAAAGTTACAGATGGTTCTGACCTGTCATATGGGTGCTGAGAATTGAATCTGGGTCCTCAGCAAGGGTTACAAATGCACGATCCGTGACCCATCTTCTCAGCCCTTGAACAATTGCATCCTTCCTCTAATGTAGCACGGGAAGTTAGCATGAGTGTCTGGGGTATTGTGAGCCATGGCCTCTGTTAATGTGAACCTGGCACAATGGCCAACTGACCTTTGGAAACATTTTGTACTATTCTGAGAACAGGCTGAAGACAGGATTTGTAAGGTCCATAGCTATCCAATGCTAGGATCCTTCTTTATGAAAAGTTAATAGGGGCAGGTTCTCGGGAGAAAATCTGCACATATAAGGANCCCTGGGGCTTAAACCTCACCAAACTTGCAGAAATTATGCCTCTTTCTGGGCCTTGGAACTTCCCCCTTCTATTGTTAGCAATCAAAATGAAAGAAGGGTCCAAATTATCAGCATTTTTCTTAGTTAGTGTCCTTACGGGGTTTTATTTGCTTTTATGAGAAACTAGTGAGCTGTTGTTCTTACTTCTGCAAATATTTTCCTCATTAGTACCAAATTTACTCCCTTAAGAACAAAATGGAATAAATTTAATGCACTGAAGATGCTTTAAGTGTGGCACCAAGGAAGCCTGCCTTCTAATAAGTGGATGCCAGCCAATTCTTTGTTTGGCTCTCTGGGTGAGGATAGTTACGTCACCATTGGCTGTAAGCTACATCCTGATTCCAGGGCATTAGAATAAGAATATCTCATAGTTGATGGGATATAGTAATTGTTTTTTAAAAATACTTTGTTTCTTTATATTTTATGTGTGTTTGGCTATATATATATATATGCCATGTGTCTGCAATACTCACTGAAGCCAGAGAGGGCATCACATCCCCTTTGTGAGCCACTACATATAAGCTGAGAATCCAAGCTGGGTCCTCTGCAAAAGCAGCCAGTGCTCTTAACCACTAACTCATCTTTCCAGTCCTTGGGATTTGGTAATTCTTGTTATATTTAGTTTGCAGTTTTAATATTATTTTTAATTAAAGTTTTTGAGGTAATAGTTACATATGCTAATGTTTACTAATTTGAATGTTTGGTCTAATATTTAACACATTTAAATACTTAGGTAATCCTCAGCACAGTCTAATTTTAGAACATTTTATGATCCACCAAAAAAATCCCTGTGATCATTACCAGTTGTTGCTCATCAGTGTAATACCTCCTTGCTTTATTTACATTTTAACTTGATTGTTTTTTATTTGTTCTACTTTTGTTTTATAGCACAAATCTTAATTAGAACTAGCTATTAAAGACTCTAAATTCTGCATGCATTTAATCTTGTTTAGGAAGAATGGATTTCCTCATTGCTGGAGTTGTTCGCTGGCTTGCTTAGCAGTACAGTCTTGGGGGCTGGGAGTGTGCAAGACTATTTTGTGTCAACATATGTTCTCTATGGGTTTTCTCTGCTTCTCTGTTAATCATCATACACTGTGGCCAGCTTCAAGCTCCATCTGTCAGTAATAAACATTGTCATTCCGGCTGGCCTGGGCACTGTAGGCAGCCTGCATGTTGCTACAAGGCCATCTTCACTTCTCCTGCTTTGGAAATTCATTCAAGCTTCAGCTCTAATCTGGTCATTTGATTCATCTTATTATGAAGATCCCAGCTACAGCTCCTGGTCTGAGTTTCATGTAGTTTTAATCCAGTGATCCCATGGTGGAAGACTTTCTGGCAGCCTCTCCTGCTCTCACACACAGCATTGAACTCGGGCGCTTTACGTCCTTAGCTTCCCATTTCATTTCTGGTCCTGAAAATATTTATCTTGTNTTAACATTTTTTAATTTAATTTTAATGATGTTCTCTAATCATGCCATGTGTTATTATTCCCTGTGTTCTTCTGGCTGTGTGCACACCTGCACCCAAATGTAGGTCATCTGTGTCTGGACTCTCACAGCAAGACATTAAAACACCATCAAAACTGCCAGGAAGCTTCTAATATGCCCTAGAATCTTCGTGCTTCAGGCTCACCTTTGCCTCTGGAAGGTTTTAGTTCTGCTGTGATGCTCAGGTGTCTGGAGAATCATGTCTGATTATTTTTGAACTCTAGTTTTTAACTTGAAGTTTTGGGTTTGGGATGTTGAAAATGATAAAGTAGAGCCTTTTATGTAGGAAGTGGTAGGCNCAATTTGAGGTTTTAAAAAAATGAATGGACGTCCCTGTGGGATTCAGGATGCACTGTATTGAAAGGACATGGGGACATAAGACTTGACAACATGTTCCTCTAGCAAGAGTTGATGAAATGAAATGTAACTAAATGTTAAGAGAAAGTAATGAGTCCCCATAGCAGAGGGAGATTATAGCAGCTGTGCCCTGGTTGGTCTGTGAGTCTTAACATCTTTGATTTCATTTATCTCACCTGCTGTGTACATGTATGTTGACTGCTCTAGTCAGCAGTGGGATCGGGAGAATGGAATAGACAAATGAGGCAGACTAAAGTCTCATGCAATAGCAGCTTTATTCAGAGCGTCGGACTCTGAGGGGTAAGAGTCCTGTGAGTAAATTACAAAGACAAGCCATACATGGTAGGCAAACCGCATATGGCAAAACATGTTTTCCATAGAGACATATAAACAAATAACAATAGCCAGTTGTAATGAATAGCCTGAAGGAAACTCACTCCTATCTGCTACGCCTGGGAGGGGCAAAAAAGTATAATCTAAGAATAGCTCCATTTTTTTTTAAGACACTGAGGTCACCAGACTCTTGTCTTGGTTTCCCGGAGTTCCCACCAGCTCTCATAAACCTCCTCACACAGCTCCATTCTTGGGCCATGCTCCAACAATGTCTTAAATTAATTTAAGATAAAAAAGAATCTATGCCCACAGAAGATAATCAGTTTATAAAAATCAACAGGTTGGGGATAGGGGCTCAAGATGTGGCTCATGGTTAGAAGCACTTGCTGCTCATAAAGAGGACTTAGGTTCCATTCCCAGCATCTATGTGGTGGATCACAACCTCTGTAACTCCAG
>LZPO01035256.1:58423-73073 GCA_001675575.1 Neotoma lepida
TGCACACACACACAGAATAAATAAAAGGCAATGAGGTTTTTAATATTGAGTGCACTTCATTAAGAAGAAGTGAACCTGCCCATATGTAATGTCAGCACTCAAGAAGCTGAGGCATGACTGTAGGTTAGAGGCTAGCCCAGGGCTCACAGAGAGACTAGGTCTCTCATGCATCCTGCCCCAAGGATGGCACCATTCTCTTTCTTGCCTATTCTAACTGTGTTGCTAATGAATATTCATATTCTAACTGTGTCATTAATGAATATTCAGCAATTTCATTATTTATTCTCACATATCAAGTTCCAGGTCAGTCAGGGCTACACAATGAGACCCTGCCTCCAACAATAATAAGTGTAACATAATAATAATTATTATTAATTTTCATCTGCCTCATCAGACCTTCCCAGTTGTCTTTTGCCCAGATTGAAGAATATATTATTTTTTAAATTTAATTCTATATATATATTTCATATGTAAATATATAGATATATTTATACATATTTCTATAGAAGGCATAATTTCATAATAGAATTTACTATTTTTAACAAACGTACATGCAGAAATCAAGGAACAAAGTTTTTGTACTTCTGTTCAGTATATTCTTCCCATTGTCACTCACAGGCAAGGAACAATCTGCCTTTTGTCACCATCATTTGTATTATCTGTAAATACACTTAAGCTATATAGTCATTAGGAAACATCTGGTTTCTTTCTCACAGCATACCATCTTAAGACTTATTTATGGAGTGGCATGAATCCATTCATCATTCCTTCTTATGGCTGAGCTGTGTTCCTTTTACAGATGTGCGGTGTTCTGTCCATCCAGTAACTAAACTATGGGCATTGGGCTGCTCAAGTTTTCTGAGACTGTAATTACATGCTGGTGAATTCTAATACTCTCTTCCGACTGCTCCTATGAATCTGCCCATTTCCCACTGTTTCTCTCCTTGTTTTATTTGTGTATTTTTAATTTGTTATAACTTCAAATCCACCCATCCTTTCTGCTTTTCCTTGTTTATCCCACCCAGGATCTTGCATGGTTGATATTTGTTTTGCATTCTTTCATTCTAAGATAACTTATATTTCCTCGTGATATTTGTGTTTTCCCTTGGATTCCACACATTTGTTTCTGATTCTATTGGTTGTTTTCCCAGTACTGAATTGCCTGCCTCTTGCCACATCTGGCAGATTTTGACATGGTACCATGTTTTCATGGCAAATGCTGTTCATTTTCAGAGCCTTATGATTTATGCTAGACTTTGATCCGGTGCAGAGGTGAGTCACTTACAGAAATGTTATTGTTCTGAGTCTAGATCTTAAGCTCTGAAAGGCAAGCCTGTCACCTCCTCATGCTAATGGTGTAGAGCTTTGTTTTCAGAGTGTCCCAGGAGATCAGTGAGAAAGTCCAGNCCATTACCTGGTCCAAAGGAATCTTCAGCCACTGCTTCCTTGGGACAGTTTTACATTGTAGCCTTTGGTTTAATTTCCCTTATCTTAAGGAGTTTAGGCTGCCCATCCCTGGCTAGTATTCATGAGGTTCAGAGAGATTCTGCTACCCCTGCAGCTTGATTTCTGTGTCTTTTCTTTCTGAACTTTGTCTCCCTTCATAACCTGGCCAGTTCTGTTTGTAACTTTACAACTGTTATGGAATTACATTTACCTTTATTTATAAATTAAAATTATGTACCTTTATTGTGTACAGCATGGTATTTTAAAACATGCATGCACCAGGTAAATTGAGGTGATTGACATATATTTTCATTCTATTTTATCATGCATTTTTCTTTTAAAAATTATATAGATTCATCAATATATTATTATTTATATTTTCAAAATAATTTTAATTTTGGAATTTTTTTATCAATGAAGTATTTGTAATGTTAATAGTCCAGGTCTTGTATACACTGTGACNTAAGTGACTGTTAGTAGAAGNTGAAACAACTACGTCCTTTTGTGTTAGCGTGTGTCTGAGTTGGGAAGGTGAGGCACTGCCTTGGGAGCTTGCTTTGCTTTCAGGGCCTCCTGTTTCTCTCTGTTCTAGCAGATAGCTATGATCTTCACTACATTTTTGGATTGTGATAAAATAGGAGAACAGGACAAGATATATTACTCTTGTAACTTCTTGGGTTGTATCTATCAGCCTCTGGGATTAGCATATATATCTTTCTCTGTGACTTTATCACTCAAGTTATCGCTTGATTTTTTCCCTAGTGACTTGGTTTTTTATTAGTTAATTAATGAATTAACTTTTCCCCAACCCAATCACAGTTCTCTCTCTCCTTCCTCTCTTCCCAGCCCCTCCCCCCATAATTTTAAAATCTTAAGGAAATAAATTAAAATATTCTTTTGTATTTACTCATGTATTTAGNATAGGCAATTCACCTTACTTTTGCTTATAAAAATCANATTATATATATTTTTTAGCACAAAGAATTTGTCATAATATTATTTATAGTGTAATAAATACATTAGTGATATTTTTTTCAGGTTTGTTTATCTGAATTTGTCTTCCTGAGGGCTGTTTTAGCTTAGAGAGTTAATTTGCCTCATCCACAGATTCAACCAACCTTTGATTAAAAGAAATTTAGGAAAAAATGTCTATGTTGGGCANACTTCCAGGTTTCCCTTGTCATCATTCTGTAAACTATGTAGACTATCAGGTGTTTACACAATGTTCACACTGTGTTAGGTACCTTAAGTCCTACAGAGATGACTCACAGCTTGGAGGAGTCTGTGCAGGTGGTATGTAAACACTCCTACATCTGTATTGAAGGTTTATATCCATGTGGATGCTGGAGCCAATATTCTGCTTCCAACGGATGACTGTAGGAATCTATGTCTATGATGGTTTGAAAAAAATGGCCCCCAAAGGGAGCAGCACTATTAGAACGTGGTTTGTTGAAGTGGATGTGGCCTTGTTGGAGGAAGTGTGTCACTGTGAGGGCGGGCTTTGAGGTNTCTTTTGCTCAAGATTCCCTCAGTGTGATTGTCAGTGACTTCCTGTTGCCTGCAAGATGTAGCACTCACAGCTCCAGCACCATGTCTTCATGCTCGCTGCCATACTCCTCATCATGATGATAATGGACTGAACCTCTGAACTGTAAGTGAGCCCCAATTAAATGTTTCTTTATAAGAGTTGTTGTGGTCATGGTGTCTCTTCACAGCAACAGAAACCCTAAGATAGTGTCAAATCTTGTATTATGTTTAACCTTAACAAAAATTTCTTAATTGTCTCTTGCTGGCCTGTCTTCCTAATGAAAAATAGGTGGTATTTTTTCCCTGTATGAAATATGTGCTGGTTTGTAATCTTCTTTTAAGATTATTTTTATGTTTTGCTTTTGCATTGTATTCTATCTTTAAGTGTGATTTTCTTTTCAGTATTTTGCAATTTTTTTAAACAAATTTTTAATGGAAATTCCAAGATCTTTGATTGAATTGGGATTTTCAGTCAACATTTCTTCTAGTATTTTCCCCCAATTTTTCCTTTCCTTTTAAAGTCTCCAAGTCACTAAGGCCTTGTTCTAGTTCTCCAATCATTTTTCTCTGCCATGTCAATCACTCTGTCTTCATAATTACTAATCATTTCTTCTGTAATATCTAGTCTTTTGAAATCTCATCTGACAGTCTTTGACTGCAGACATGGCATTTCTGAGTTACAAAATTTCTCTTTAATTTTTTAGGTTGTTTTTTTTTAAGTCTCAGAATCATTTCTGCATTTATAAGTCCAGTGTTTCCACATCATTTAGGAACATGCTCTGTGATGGTGTGTTTTTTGTTATCATTGTTTGTTATCCTGTGTTGGAGGAGTTGGGGCTGGAGAAGACTCATGTGCAATAACCCTCTTCTTAGGCTGCCAACAAGTTGAGATGTGATGTCAGATTCGGCTGGAAACTCGGGTTCAACACTGGCAAAGCTTGTCTGAAAGATGTCACTTGTGTTGCTGATGAAAGGTTNTGCACTATGGTTCATCATGCCCAGGTAGGACAGTTAGAGAGTGTCTTAGTTAGGGTTTCTCTTGCTGTGAAGAGACACCATGACCACAGCAACTCTTATAAAGGAAAACATTTAATTGGGGCTGGCTTACAGGTTCAGATGTTTAGTCNATTATCATTATGACAGGAAGCAAGGCAGCATGCAGGCAGACATGGTGCTGGGAGGTAGCTGAGAATTCTACATCTTGATCTGCAGGCAACAGTAAGTGAACACTGGGCACAGCTTGGGCATATTGAGACCTTAAGGCTCGCCTCCACAGTGATACACTTCCTCCAACAAGGTCACAACTCCTAATAGTGCCACTCCCTACAGGTCAAGCATTCAGACACGAATCTATGGGGGCTGTACCTTTTCAAACCACCACAGAGAATTTCTGATGTGCTGAGAGCTAATCAAACCCAACTGAGCACTCAAGGAGTTCCTTGGAANACAAGGCATTCATCTGGGCATGGATAACATCCATGTCTCCAATTTTATTTCTTCTCTTGTAGAAAAACAAAAGTCTGATGGAGATAGCAGTAATCTTCCCTAAACAGTTTTACCACTCACTCTTGNATTCATTACCTTGTCATTAATTATTATTGTTACATATATATGTATATATACATATGTATATGAGTATATACTTGCATGTCCTACTGAGTCCATTTAATGTTGCTTATACATGTGCATTTATGACTGCTGGGCTTAGATAACCAATCAGGAGGCTCTTCTCTGGAGAAGACTGACTCTCCTTCTTTTAGAAGCCATGAATTGCCCATAGCTCTTCATATAGGGGTATGGCTGTTGTAGAATATTATTTTAAGTTGTGTTTCGTTTGTTTATGCTGTATTTGTTTAACTCTGTGAAGCTGTGTTACTTTGCCTGTCTAAAATACCTGATGGTCTAATAAAGAGCTGAATAGCCAATAGTGAGGCAGCCCAGGTGGGGCTGGCAGGTGGGAAGAATAAAGAGAAGGAGAAATCTGGGAGAGGAAAGGAAGAAGAAATGAGAGAGGAAGGAGAAGGACCTCAGGGGCCAGCCACCCAGCCACCCAGCCACCCATCCACCCAGCCACCCAGCCACCCAGCCACCCAGCTACACAGCTAGACACAGAGTAAGAAGGAAAGAAAAGGTATACAGGAATAGTGAAAGATAAAAGCCCTGAGGCCAAAGATAGCAGGGATAATTTAAAGTTAATAAAAGCTGGCTAGCAATAAGTCAAGCTAAGTCCAGGCATTCATAAGTAATAACAAGAATTCATCTATTTATTTGGGAGCTGGGTGATGGGCCCCTCAAAAGAATAAAAACAATGAACAACATAGGGTCTTGTGAAAATCTTACCTACACACACTGGCAGACCTTGTTTAAGTGGCCTTATTGGAGAGATTTCATGGGTGCTTACTTCTCATGTCAAGAAGACAGTGTTCCCAGCTGGCATCCTGGTTCTCTGGTTCCTAATATTTTTTTGCCTTCCTCTTCCTTGATGTTCCCTGAGCCTTAGACATGTGAGTTATGTTATAGATGTGCGATTGGGGTTGAACATGCCAAGAAACAGTGGTCTAGGCTAATCTCTGTTCTTTGAGATAGACACNGCAATGTCTATTTCTTTTATATCTATAATTTTCATCTTTTAGGATCTTAATGTTTTTTTCTTGCGATTTTTAAAAATAGCAATAATTGTTGGAGAATTCATACCTTTAGATCTCTGTAATAAACTCCAATGATTTTTCAATGTTTTTAAAAGAACCAGTTAAATGGTTTAAATTAAGTTAGACTAAAACTGGCTTCCAGAGAAGGTGAAAGCAGCTGTTTATTTGGTGTAGTTCAGTTGACATGCCAACCCAATGGACTACCCCTAGATGAACAACTATGGGTGATTCATGGCTGTTAAGAGAGGGAGAGTCAGGCTTCTCCAGGGATGAGCACCCCAATAGTTATCAGACCCCCAAGGGCTCAACCCTGAGCTCATGTACATATGAGCACCATTAAATGAACTCAGTAGGATGTGTGTGTGTGTGTGTGTGTGTGTGTGTGTGTGTGTGTGTGTGTAACAGTTAAAGAAAAAGAGGTCCTGAATTTGAGAAAGAGTGGAGGGAAATGGGGGGATTTAGAATTAATAAGAGAGTACAGTGGAAATAGTATATATGTGTTTTTAAAAATTAAGAAATTAAAATTTTTTTCTTCTAAATTTTGGGTCATGTATTGTCTTTATAGTTGTTTTATACTCAACCTTTTAACTGAAGCATAGTGACTATATAAAAAACACTTGACCATAAGTTAGTGGCCATTTATGAACTGAATACAGCAATGAACACTGTACTCAAATCTAAAAACAGATGTTTCCAACATCCCAAAAGCAACCCCAGCACCCTGACACTCACTACCTGATGATAATGTCTTAGAGGTTTTAGTACCAGGCATGTGTAGAGGTCATAAGTGAACAATATGGCGTCACACTTAGGTACCCATCATTGTGTTTTCTTTGAGAGCATTCTCCTGTAGATAAAGTGCAGGAGGTTCCAAATGTTTAACCAAATAGGTGCTTATAAATGTCCTTTGCAAATAAAAACTACATCGTGGAATGCACATGTTAGCAATTATTTTGAAATCTCTGACTTAGTGAGCAAGTCCACTCTGCATCCCCTCTGTACTTTTATCTCCCCTGCTCCTCTTCCTTGCCACAAAACTAAAAGCCCTGTCTGCACACAACCCCACATAGCCTTGTTCTTGCAGCCCACGGACTCTAACAGACTGTCACCTTGTATGATGGCCATTCCTGTCCAGCACAGTGACTGGGTTTCATCATTCTATTTTGTCCCAAGTGGTTGACTAGCTTGGGAGGTTTGTAGTTTGCCTTGGACACTCTCTCATTGCAGAGTCTGCGTTTGTCAGCTTCTCAAGCTGGTCAAGACAGAGAGCAAAGCCTCGTGAGACTGTGCACATGTGGATGATATTTGCAAAGGCTCTCACAGTTAATGGATGTGAAAACCACAACAGCCTCTCAGCTTGGGAACTGTTCTCTGCCACGGATGTCAGTTTTAACCCAGTTATTGCTTCTCTGGATTTCTCCCCATCCCTCTGAGAGCCAAGCATTTTCAAAACTGGAAGACAGCCAGGCATTATTTGAAGTCACGATTTTCAAACTTCAAATTAATAAGGGACAACTGGTGTAATTATTCTAATTTTGAAAATGTATTTAATTGTTATATTTAGTGAATTGAAATAAAGACAGATATGAGAATGAGAGTTACAAACAGCTAAATTTTTCTCTTAAATAGGAATTTGTTTTACTTGGCAACTCCTGGTTTATGGGGTTGTGTGGAGGAAGACAGCTTACATGTGAGTGACTGAGGNACTTTTAAAAGAACACAGTCACCCTGCACAGACTGAAAGGAAAGNTCTTCAAATGTCATTATTTTTAAAAATCCCCCTACAGGAAATATAGTTAATACGTTATATTTTAATTACCTATTTTATGTGTNTGAGTGTTTGCCTGCATGTGTGCATATATACTGTATGTGTGCAGTGCCTACAAAGGGCAGAAGAGGACTTTAGATCCCCTTGGAACTGAAGTTACAAACAGTTGTGAGCCTCATTGCTAGGAACTGAATCCTGGTCCTCTGCAAGAGCAACNAGTGCCATTTCTCCAGCCCCTCACATATGTTATTCTTGATGTAAAGGATGGATTGATAGGTTTATGCATACACAATACATATTTAATTACTCTATTTTCATTGACATTCATTATTTACATTTACTATGTACAGCACAGTAATTTGGTCCCTGTGAACTGCATTTGATGATCAAAGCTGGCATTCCCATAACCTTAAACATGTTTCACTGCTCCATGTTGGGAACCTTGCAGACTCTGCTTTTTTAGTTGCTTTCAAAGATATCACAAACTGTTTTAGACCGTGGTAACCCCAACTTTGCTATACCTTTGAAGATAATGTAGGAATTAGAAAAGAATTGCAATGGAGAGGAAGCAGATTCATTTTTTCCCCACTATTAATGTTTTGGATGAAGAAGACAAAACACTGCACTGTGTAACTTGGAACCCTAAGAACAAAACAAAACCTAAATGCCCTTGTGTGCAATATTTAGATCCTGTTTCCTAGTGAGATGATCTTCTTGCCACTTCATCCAAGTGACATCCTTTCATGACACATTTTTAATCATGGCTCCCCTAATTGTTCTGAATGCGACTTAATTAATGTCTAGTGACACCTTTCTTTCCGTGTGGCTAATGGAATGAAGACGTTAGGGATGCCGTGGAACTGGAGGTGTTTGGACTCATGACAGGTCTCTGTTTGGTCACAAATGATGTCAGAATCTACACACAATAGTCAGTGTATCAATCACATAGTTTCTTTTTCTCCATGGATATTATATTGCATAATGGAATAGATAGTATTTCCATGTCCCATGTGCTTTGTTCTAGATTTTTCCTGTGGTGAAAATTTTACTATTATTTTGGATGGTTGGAATTCTTTTTTGTTTTTATAAGAAACAAACTTACTTTTANCAAACATTTTGTTTAACAGTTCTGACTTGTTTATTCATGATAAAATATTTCAGAGAAAGCTAGTTTACCTGCAGAATTGGTTCAATGGTTAGGAGCACTGGTGCTCTTACAGGGGACCTGGGTTCAGTTCCCAGTGCCATGTTGCAGCTCACAACCATCTGTAACTCTAGTCCAGGAGACCTGATGCCCTTTTCTGGCCTCCTTGGACACTAGTGACCCAAGTGGTACACATACATGACAGTAAAACACTCATACATATACAATCAAAATAAGTAAGTCGTAAGAAGGATAATTCACTAATCAAAAATGTTAACATTATAGTTTATGTTCCCATCTTCCCACATGCCTGCCCCATCAATCTCAGTTTGCTGTCATTGAGGGCTCTTTTATCTGGCTTCTTACAGCTCTGTAGAGTCCATGATTTTACTTTTCTATCATGATTAATTTTCAGATTCTCACATTATCTCTTCTTCCTGCTGTTTCAGTCACTTTCGTGTATACATTAGGTCTTTCCCTTCCTCTTGGCTATTAATAAGCTGATGAAAAGAACAAGTACACCAGCTTTCAGATTGCTGCCAGCATAAATATGGGAACCCATCTGCAAAGTGTCACTGAAGCACAAGGCTCTGGGGACCCTCATGTTGGGGAGGGCACAAGAAAACCTTGTATTCTATTGCATCCATTAACTTGTGCAAAGAGTTGTAGAAGGGATGAGAAACACATGAACTAATGGTACAGAGTAGGAACTGTACATGGTCCAATGTTTTCCCTCCTGGCACCCTGTGCCCCAGCTCTCAGAGACATTTGCTGACTGTGCGGGCAAACTAATGATTGGGCTTAGCACTGACAAAGTTTTGGGATGGGGCAGAGGAAGCTAAAGTAGCAATTTTAGTGGTTGTGTTGGCCTAGGGCAACAGATTGGAAACTTGAGTCTGTTATTCAGGAGTATTTGCTGACTCTAGACTTCTGTAGAAGACCAGAGAGTTGGAATTTCCCCTCTGAAAAGGCAGAGTAAAAACTCTGACAATTCCACATAGCTTAAGAAGCCAGCTCTACTAGTGGTAGGACAAGAGTCTGAACTTGACTGATACTCTCCACATCAAGACATTTGTCAGCCTTTATAGCCATGTTGGCAATTAGCTGGGGAGCTGAGCTGGGAACCATTGATGTCCCAAGCTCTATCTACTGTGATTTTGGAGACTCATGAACTAGAAACCTGTTGAGTTTTCTATCTAAAGCAAAATAGTGTGTCAAGAACAGCTAGAAGATGACCTATCCAAACTACATCTAAAGGAGTCCAGAGCCAGGTTCAACTGACAAGACTGGAATGGGAGAAAAAAATGAATGATACATTTAATAAAAGTTCCATACAAAGAAGAGAAATGAGAGAATGCAAATAATGCTGACAAATTAAATGTCCAAACTCTCAAACCCTGCAAGTAGGCAGAATACAAAGATAGTTACATCAGCATATCAGGGAACTTAATTACTGAACACGGGACTGAAAAAAGCTTGAAGCCATCAGAGCAAAGCAAAATACACAGTAAAAGCAAAGGAACAAAACCAGCTAACTTTCTCAACAGGACTGCTGGGAATTAGAGGACAATATAACAAAAACTTTAGTTGCCAAGGAGAGACATTCCACTTCTTTCATATGCTGTCAAGATGTCTTCCAAGTTAAAGTGAAATAAATCATTTATTGGAAAAACACAAATGCAATCCAGTAAATGAATTGAACATTTTGGGATCAAGGCTGAAGTAAAGAAAATAACTAAAGGCTTTAGTTTGTTTTATGTGGGCTATAGAGAAAAAGGTTAAGAAGAAAAAGCAGAAGATAAAGAATAAGGTGAGAATAAATATGCTGTAAAGTATAAATAAATATTGATAGGAACACTCATTCTTTTATTTAGAATTAAATGATTAAATCTAAATTAGATGTAGAATTAAAAGTCACNACAACTGTAATGTGAAAAAGAAATATGGAGAAGTAGAGTTTGAAGGTTAGAAGATTTGTCAGTCTTCTAAGCACTGGGAAATCAGTGACTTCTTTTGTAACTATTTCTGTGGTCCTCCTAAATCTCTACAGTTATTTTCCGTCACTTAACCCATTCAAAGAGAAGGGCTTGGTTTGCATTAAAAAGTTCTGTGGTTGTTTTCATCTTGTAGTTACTCTAAAACAGCAGACAGGAGTGCCTGTTATTCCTCAGATGTGGAACAGGAAAAGAATTGCCCTCTACACTGCAGACATTTATGAAGTGCCTGCTCGGAGAAATTCCCAGTGTTGGATGCAGACCTGTCCACAATTGATGCTGGCATTCCCGATGCCAGATTCTTTAGTTCTTCTTTGTTTTTCTTATCTGCATGTTACCACAACATCGATGCTTGTTGATGTCAACTGTCATATGTTGTCAGGGTCTGGCTTGAGTGGGGTGCTCCAACCTGGGAATGATTAATATGTGACCCTGAACACATGACCTCAACAATGTTTAGGTTCTTTTCATCCCAAAAGGAATATGCCAAATTTTCTGGTGATGGTTCATGTAACTTTGTGGATGTTCATGTGTTTTTCTTTTTCCATCTAACAGAAACTTAAGAGTCTAGATGTTGCCCATGAGTACTGAAAAACAAATCATAGTGTGTAGACATTTTACAGAACCTGTCCCAACCAGTAATCAGTCATATGAGGCCACTGACCATTATCTCAGGAGTTCTCTCTTGATTTCACTTCTAGTCATCCCTCTTGTACTTATTCTTTTAATGTTCATTATTTTTTTGTTGTGTATGGGTCTGTGTCCATGTATGTGTTTGTGGGGGGGGTGTGCACATGCCATGGGCATAGCTGGTGGTCAGAGGAGGAGTTGGTTTTCTTTCTGTTATGTGAGTTCTAACTTAGGTCATGAGGCTTGGTGGCAACCATCTTCACCACTGAGCTATCTCACCAGTCCTCCTCTTACACTTTAAACTTTAATTTTTAAAATTTTAAACATTTTTTTGAGAATTTTATGCATGAGTACTATATTTACATCATCATTTCTATTCTTCCCTCGCCCCTTTCAACTCCTCCCATGTCCCATGTCCCTCTGCTCCCTCTCAAATTATTGACCATATGTATATATGTGTGTATATATACATATATTATATATATATATATCTTCCAGAGTCCATTTAACATTGTTTATATGTACATGCATGTAATATGTACATATTACATAACCTGTCTGAGAGCTCGTCCCTGGAGAAGACTGATTCTCTCTCTCTCAGTAGCTATTGATTTTCTGTAAACTGTCATATACAGATGGGGCCCCATGAAATTTCCCCCATCTACTTTGGCATATTGACTGGTGGTGTTATCACTCAGGTCATGTGTAGGTGGCCATACTGTTTCAGAGGACCTGGATGAAATTGCATCTTCAATATAAGACAGGGAAGTTCTTGTACAGTCTACAGTACTGAACCAGGAGCTGGCTTGGTTTTATTTTGTAATATAATCATTCCGGGAATCAAGTCCGTTTCACTTTATTAGACAGTGATGTGCTTTAATTTTGATTAGAAAAACAGTATTTATGAGGAATNAGGATGTTTGGATAGCATAGTTTAAAAATTCTGTGTTTGAGCAAGGCATTGTGGTGTATGCCTGCAATCCCAGGGGGATTTAAGGTTCCTGGTCAGTTTGGTTTATGAAGTGAGATCCTGTCCCAAGCAAATAAAGAAAAAAAATACTTGTTTGGATTATCAAGTGAAGATCTTGTTTGTCTCAGATGTTCCTGACCATAAACAAAAATAAAATGATTTTAGTGTTATAAACCAGAATTATAAAACCAATTACTATATGACCAGAGGAAATGATTTTAGAAAAATCATTTTAATAATTAAAATTTTTATTTTTAATTCTATACCATTTTCCATATATATAAAATTTATCTCTATAGATGCAAATTACATTCTTCAGTACTGCTTATGACATGCATCTCACAGTGGTGACAGTTCAGTCTATGTTTTGGATGTGACAAATGACACTNAATGCTCCCAGCATCATCTGTTGTATCGCCTGCTTTCTTCTCAGTAAGCTCTGAGTCTGGCTTAAGCATAGGCAGTAGGGGTGAGTGTGTGACCTGAGATTGGGGTGAGGTGCAAGGCAGTGGGGGTGAGTGTGTGACCTGAGATTGGGGTGAGGTGCAAGGCAGTGGGGGTGAGTGTGTGACCTGAGATTGGAGTGAGGTGCAAAAAGGCTTCTATATCATTGAGAGAGGGGGGGTGAAAAAGAGGTTTGAACAAATGAGTTTGGTGGTCTCAAGGGGAGATGAAAATTAGTTTCAAATTCAACATGACATTTTCAGAANGAGAAGCCTGGAAAAATGGTGGATGCAGAATTACTATGTAGCCTTGGCTGGCTGGGAGCTGGCTGTGTAGACCAGGCTGGGCTCAGAGATCTGCCCATTTCTGCCTCCAGAGGGCTGGGATTAAAGGCCATGTGTCCTGGAGTGAGAGGAGCATGTCCTTTCAAGAACTAAGCATTTAATGAACATACTGTAGTACTGCATAACTCTAACAATGACTTACAAACTCGTGAACAACCAGAAACAGTAGAATGAGAGGCGAGATCTACTTTTTTTTTTCAGGCTTTCCCCTTTCCTTACATAGCATTTAGGTGCATCTGCCTCAGGCAGGTGCTTCTGTGACCTGATATTTGTTTGACAAGAACCACAGAAGGTCTGCAGATGAAAGCAGGGAAACACTTTGTTAAACAGAGGTGGGCAGATAGCAAGTTCTATCAATGCTCAATCTACCTAAAAATACGCATGNAAGATCGTGCCAAAGAAGCTCTGGTTTTCATCTTTATGTACTATAACAGGTAAAGCCTCTCATTCCCCTGTTCTCTTCAGTTTGAGTAAGGAAATCAAATCACTTGGATTATCAAGCCATATGGAGGCAACAGTTTCTTCAGAAAATGTGTGGCTCATTTTGAAGAAAATATGGTTGCCATTAATGTTAATTTTTTCCCTCCAATGTTCTATCTGGTTCAAGTAGTGAATACACATTTTTTTTTTGGTTTGGTAAGTTTATTTCGGTTGTGCCAAAACCTGACATCTGCAGTTCTAAGTATATGCTAAACTAAGAAAAACAAAGTGTTCTTTTAATTAAGGGTGACTTCAGACCTATAAACACAACAGTGAAGTCAGTTTTCTCCTTGCTTCCCAGGAATGGATGCTCACTCAAGCCAGTAAGTAGTTTATGAGTTAGTATGTGACAACTGGGATTTACTGGGTACCTTCCAAAATTTACAAATCTTTTTCCTCCTCTAGTATTCTGTCTCACTCCATTCCAGATGTTTTTATCTGTCTTATGCAGAGCATTGTAAGAAGGCATGACCCTATATTCAGATCTATAAGAATCATGAAGCATTTTATACACATCTAGATGTGTATAAGAGACAGGTCTCACTCCATTCCAGATGTTTTTATCTGTCTTATGCAGAGCATTGTAAGAAGGCATGACCCTATATTCAGATCTATAAGAATCATGAAGCATTATCTGTTCCCTGAAAAATCACCTATCATCTTCGATTAATGGATATGAAAATCCATTAATAGGTGAGATCATGGGTAAAATGTACTTTTGGAATAAAAAGATCAAATAAATTGATGGCTGATAGAAAATACGCCAGGAAAGGAGACACCTTGACTGACACTTAAAGACATGTTAGTCAGAAAGTAAAGGGGGAGGTCTCTGTGAGGTGCACTGATGGGTNGGGATGTGAGGTTGGGAATTGTTGGACAGGGTTTTCTAATTAATGTTCATTCTAAGCATAATATAGAAAGACAAAGGCAAAATTTATTTTAAGTTTGTCATTGTAGTTTTGGAAGAACTAAATAAATGGAATGGGAAAGTNTTCAAGAGATAGGGCTGATGAGGAAGAGCTAAAATAAGGAGCTTGGCTTTAATCTTGAAATTGTGGGGTGACTTTAAAAGTATACGAGTAATTTTAAAGATATTGATAGCAGGGAACAAAAGGCAGAGACATGGGGTACATGCAGTGATTCATGTAAGAATTGTGGTAGAAAATATCATGAGGTAATGAGCAACTGATAGAAGAAAATATAAACACATGTTTACCCCAGCTAGTTACCTGGAAGATTTAGTACACTTGTTTAC
>LZPO01035257.1:12383-22669 GCA_001675575.1 Neotoma lepida
CCCTAACTCTCAAGTTGATAGCTTCTTTTTCGTTGATTATTAAACACCAGGAAGTCTGTGATGAAGCAATCTCTCCTAGAAATGTCTGCATTGAAGAAATCNGAACAATGGCAATATCAATGGACATATCAGTGTGGAAGGGAGGAAATTTCATAGGGTCCCACCCTAGACTAAGAACTAATGACTGTCGAGAGAAGCAGAAGTAACATTTACCAGGGATAAGCCACTTCATTGGTTGGCCAATACAGAGTGGTCAACCCTGAAACCACATACACACAAACAACAAAAATGAACTTCGCAGGTTGTATTTGCACGCACGCACACACACACACACACACACACACACACACACACACACACACACGCAGGCACACATTTTTACTTTTCTTTAGGAGAAAAGTTATCCTTTTCAAGACCTCTCTACTCATGCTCCTCCTCCCAACCATTAACTAATGGTCTAAAACCATAAATGGGGTTTTTAATTATGTATTTATTCATATATGTTCTGTGTCCATTCTACTGTATTTGACATCACTGTTATAAAAAAGAAAATCAGCACCAAGGATTAAACCTAGTGCCTCGCACATGCTAGGCAAGCATTTCATCATTGACTCCTATCTGCAATCAATCAGCTTTATTGAATTCTTGTTCCTTGGTTTAGCAATCGATTCTCTTTCTTGTCTAGTTGTCCTTTGGGTACTTTCCTCTGATTTCTAGAGTCCTTCTCGTACTGTTCTTTCATTACCTATGTACAATTACAGTCCTGCTATTAAACCTTTAACTGCCACAGCTGTCTCAATGTTTCTTAGGTCTGTGTACTCTACTATGTGGCTCCTAGACATTTCAACCTAGAAGTCTTATGGAGATTTCAAATTCACTAATCAATCACTTGTTATCTTTATCATATCTTCCTTTTCCAATCCCCTTCCTAAATTTCTCTTCTCCACCCGTTCTCTTTCTAGGTTAATCAGCAGTGTCGTCAAATTGCCAGTTCCAGAAGTNNAAGTGTTACGTACAATGTCCTGTCTTTTTACCCTTCAAAAGATTTACATTTATTTATTCATTTATTTATGTGTGCAGGGCACAGCTTTGGTGTAATGTCATAGACAACTTTCAGGGGTCANTTCTTTCCATCCACATTGTGGGTTATGGAGTTTGAACTGAGGTCTTCAGCTTTGGTATCACTAGCCATTATCCAGTGAGCCATCTTGTTGGCCCACAGTGTCCCTTCTTAATGGCACTAATTGATGAACAGCACTGGAAAAATTTTCCCCAAATATTATCTTAGTNTATGTGTATGANTGTTTTGCCTGCATGTATATATGTTNTCCACATGCATCTAATGCCCCTGGAGGCCAGAAGAGGGCATAAGATTGCCCAGAANTGGAGTTACAGATGGTTGTGTGGGTGCTGGACACGGANCCCAGGTCTTCTGTGACAGCACATGCTCTTAATCACCAAGCCATTGCTTCAGTCCCAAGTGCCAAAGCTTCTTGTATAGATGTCACCAGCTNTCATGTCCCCTTACTATTTGACTCTCAGGCCTCACTTCTTCTTAATACCTTCTCCCCAAGGGCTACCAGAGTCATTTCTCTGGGTCATCCAAGAAATGGTCTCTGGAAGAAACTCCTGCAGCATCTGCATCTCCTCAGAAGTAGTNCCTNTCTACCACTGTCTGCCTCTAAGCCCTGCCTGGTATGGCATTTTCCCACAGTCCTCGTATCTATTGNACTCTTTNATTTTCTGTTTCTCTCATCTCCATCAGGGTAGCATGCTGCGAGTGCTTTGAGTACGCAAGCTACATCTTCAACAGCTCAATAAATATTTACTGAGTGAGATGTTTATTTGACAAATTCTACTTCTTTACCCTATTCTGCTGTTATTGTTATTCTAGAGAGTCACAGAATGCAGGTTTTTACAGGTTCAGATTCTGGAGTGAGAATTCCAGTGATCAAGCTTTGCCANTAAGACTGTATGGGCTTCACAAGCTCCTCCTTTGCTGCCCANCAGAGGTGGTAATAGCATCCTTGGGATAGTATGACGCCTTCATGAATCAATATACAAGCATTTAGTTCTATAATAGTGCATTTGATATTACTAAATATTTGATAGAAATTAGTTTTATTATTGATATCTTTTCACCTTTCTTTCTTTCCTCCTCTCCTCTTCACTTCCTTCCTTCTTTCACTCCTTCATTTCTCCCTCTCTCCCTCCCTCCACCCTTCTCTTCCTTCATTCTCTCATCTCTTCCTCCTCTTGCTCCTGTTTGTTTGAATTCAATTTTTGTTCTGTTGCTTTCATACTTACTAACAACTCACGATCTCCTAGCGAGAGAGAAGGACCTGTTCCAAGGAGTCACACAAACAAATACCTCTCTTGTGAGGTCATGTTGACGTGACATTTAGAGATGGGGTAAACAGTTGCAGTGTAGCAGTTATCACGCTCAGTCAGGAATGTGCTGTAGCATGGGAAGCATAATAATGATCCCCCAAATCCCACCAAAAGCAAAGAAACATTTCTAGGATATTATTTACACATTTGCAGCACAGTCCTACTGGAAGCCTTCGGATAGTTTCTCCACACTGAGTAGCATCTCACATCTGTCTCACAACTTTGCTAAAACTGGTCTTTTCTACTAGAAAAAGGGGGACTCCAGCCTACGTTGTGGGAGCATATGACTTTAAATCTCGAAGGAAAGTTTCTCTGGAAGGCTGGCTGTCCTGCCATTTCTTCTAGTATTTAAAGGCAGCACCATTGGCTTTCATGCAAATATTTGAGTGCTTATGGCCTATGGTAGCATAGGCATTTCAAAGTGATCTNTCTGTGTCCATGTTTGCTTTTAGTCATAATAAATGTCTAAGGAAAACTAAAAATATGTATGTGTTAAAGAAAGGCTTTTATTTTTATGATTTTATGACTGATTGTTACTATATCTATATCTATCTATCTATCTATCTATCTATATATATATATATATATATATATATATAATTGCTTTTGTTATTAAGAGACTCCACCATACTGGGATAGGTAGTGTAATACACTGTATGCAGTAGACACTTGGTGATTATTTGAGACATAAATGGTGTGGTGGTTTGAATTAGAATGGCCACATAGGATCATATATTTGAATACTTGGTCATTAGGCAGTGGTGCTACTTGACAGGGATTAAGAGGTGTGACTTTGTTGTAGAAAGTGTTTCATTGTGGGTAGGCTTTGGGGTTTCAAATGCTCAATCCAGACTCAGTGTCTCTCTCCTTCCAGTNGATCTGAATATAAAACTCTCAACTCCTCCAGCACCATGCCTGCCTGCACACNGCCGTGCTTCCCACCATGATGATAATGGACTAATCTNTGAAACTGTAAGCAAGCCCCAATTAAATGATTTCCTTTATAAGAGTTCCTGTGGTCATGGTGTCTCTTCATAGCCATAGAACATTGACTAAGAGAAATGAATAAATGAAGAAATACATTCATTAAAATAAATTATTGACTCCANTAGAGTCAAGATGAATTTCTGTGTAGCTGTGAAGCCAGAGAAAAAAGAAGACTCTTCAATATTGTAGTGTTNTGTGAGTACTCCACACNAACCAAATGTACCACTAAAACTTCCATGTTCTATTGAGTTGTATGATTTTATTTCAATTAAATATAGTCCTGGGAACCAAACCTATGGCTTTGTATGTGCAAGGGAAATGCTCTACCACTGAGCCNCATTCTCAGCCTTGGGAGGTTGGATCCCCAATCTTTAAAAGGATCTGTGCACACATTCTTATTCNAATTCCCAGAATATCACTTATTTGAAGTCAGTACCCAAATGAAGCCATTTTGCATATTACTAGTTGCAGGATGGACTTCCAGTTCCCTCTTTACTGCTGGGAAAATGACTCATTAGAACCTTTAAATGAAATTTTAATCACATTAATCACTCACTTCAGGAAATCCAGAGCCGGTTCAAAACTTATTCTTAAGATTCTGGTCTTCTAGAATCCCTCCCCACACAAAAAGCTGTATCAGCCAGAGAAAGTGAACTACAATCATTGCACTAAATCTCACATGCAACTTGTCACTAGTCATGTTACTCCACATCACCATAGCATACTATCCATCTTCACATTGAACTATCATAGCTAGCATCACATTGCACCCTAGTCACACCAGACTATCATGAGAAAAATGTTAGCACCCCAGTACCACACCCTTACCATCCTCACAATGTATCATTTTCACCAGACAGTATCATCATCATCATCATCATCATCATCATCATCATCATCATCATCACCATCATCATCATCATGCAGCAGGAAGAGGAGGAGCAGAAGCAGCATTTTATTCCTAAATTACATTAATTTAAAAACATGTTACATTAAGCCTATTCCAATACAGCTGATCCACAGCAGATACATCCAGTTGTGAAGTAAACATCTGGTAGCTTTCAAACTTTGTTATTTCTTACCTGACATCATTAGAAATATAAAGCACTTTCGAAAGCTTTTGACCAGTCAAGAGTTTACATATCTATGCAACCTATTAAGACAAATAAAAAATACATGCATTAAATAAACTTGTCTGTACAGTTAAATTATGTTAAATAAACTAAAATATACTGATCTTAGTTTTAAAAAATTTTAAAATGCTTTTCAAAATATTGGAATTGTTAGATTGACATAAACAATTTTTGCCCTTTAATTCTTTCTGTTGGCATAGAGCGCAGTGCCACATAGTAAGTTCACCCTGACAAAGAATATTTATTTATTTGAGCATTCATACTCATCATCCTATATGCCATTAAGTGTGATCAAGGCCATTGGCAATTTTTGTGTGGTCAAGATTGGATGTCAAATTGCAAATGACAGCAGTTGAAAATTTAACTTTTGGTAGCAAAGTACTGAGATAAAAACTAAAGCACATAATTAACCAGAGAAAAAGAATTTTATATGAGGGTAAATATGGTGCAGTGAAATGATCTGGAAATAAGCCGTAACCCTCCAAAGCAAGTACTATTAGTAAATGCTATCTGAATCACACTGACCTGTTTTAATGGGCCACATGTTATTTATTTGTGTCCTGATGAGGCCATAATTTTCTCCACAGCCCATATCCAAATCTTTTTCTTCGTAATGAAGATAAAGTAGCACACATACCAAAAGTCACTTGAACAATACTATAATTTACTCTGAAAAGATAATAAAGGACTGTGTCCGTTTAGGGGTGTTTCTATTTTATTGCATAACATGGCTTACAATAATAAGTTGGCTCTGGAACAGCAATTTACTTCATAAGCAGCTGATATATTTGCTAAAATGTTTGTACTCTTGTTCTAATCACACTGCAATCTTTTGGGACTCTTTCAATAATAATAATTGAAACAATTAATAATACCCAACTGGAAAGATGGAAAACTCATGATAGAGTTGCACAGTGGTGTTCCATAGACATTTTATGGAGTACGTGTTCTGCTTTTTGATGACTCGTATGCAAAGAGCTTATTCTCACAGAGTACTGTTTAAACAATTTGTGGGTGGCATTGATGGCTNTGGTCAAAGGGGATGTCTAAGTTTCAAATGCAAAGGAAGGGACATTATAAAATATGAGAGGACAAGCTAGGCATGATGGTACAGTCTTGTAACCCAGCACTGGGGAAGTAAAGGCAAGGACTGTAAACTTGAGGCCAACATGAGCTCACACTCTCTCACACACACACACACACACACACACACACACACTATCACACTAAAACAAATAAAAAACGAATCAAAAGATGGCAAAAAGAAAAACAGAGCCTAAGATGAAGTAAGAAAAACAACAAAATAAAACAGTGTAATTTTAGAACACTGTTTCTACAGGTATGCCTATTTGTGATAACCTAAGCTGTGAATAGATGAAGTAAACTCCCTATAATTCATTATTTTAAGTGTGGAGAGGGTGGGGATGGTGCAATGAGGTATTGACAGAAAACTTAACAAAAATGAAAGGTATTTAAAAGCTGTATGATTATGTGGGATCTTCTAAGTAAGGAAAAATTCAATTAGAGGGAATAGTGGAACACCAGGGGCATGAAAGAATAAAGAAATACTTGGGGCTAAAGGTTTAAAATAGGAGATAGATTGGAAGAGGAAAGGGAGGGAGTAGGTTAGCCAAAACTAAGGATACATGAAGATGCCATATAGAAATCCATTAGTTTCCAAGCTAATTGTATATATGGGGGTGTATATATATATATATATATATATATATATACATCCCCAAGAGTTATTGGTCAGGGATACCCTAGTGTCACCCAGAAAGAACACATGCTATGGCTATTGCTGTTGGTTGTCTACCATAACTAGAAAGCAATATCCTCTTTCTGAAGAAAGAACACATTTCAGTTGCAGTTGGACCTGAGCAGGAAACTCTTTCTGCTGGCTAACTTATGTAGTCCTTATGACAGAAGGGACTATGTAGGCTGCTGAGGAGAGAAGGGATATCAGTAATTAGCCAGCAGTAGATCCTGCATGCAAAAACATTGACCTACTGCAAGATGTCTCCACTGGTGTAATAGTGGCATGGTAGTTATAGGGCTAACCAACTGCTTTCTGATAGGATAAGAGGTGCACTTTACAGGTGAAATTTCATGTGTGGTACTAGAAACCCAACTGAAAGCTTGTTGTTTGGCTCAATGGCCANGTTATCAAACCGTATTCTAATTTATCTTTATATACAGAGATTTATGCTGTTTTCAAGTTTTGTCAGAGAAGATTTATTTTCAACTGGGCAGTAATCAGCTCAGATTCATTTCTGGTCAAAGAGCTGAGTATAGAGAGATGTGAATGCTCAGTTGTGGATGGGCCATCTGTATCAATCTCCTACCATGCAAGGCTCAGGGATCTTTCAGAAAAGGGGATGTAACTTCCATGCCCTCTGGTTCTTACACGCTTTCTGCCTTATTTTCCATGGGGTTCCCTGAGTTCTGAGGAGAGAGGTTTGATGGAGACATCCAATTTAGGGCTAAACATTTCAAGATCTCTCACTCTCTACATAATGTCTAGCTGTGAGTCTCTATATTTGTTCCTATCTGCTACAGGAAGATGTTTCTCTGCATGTGGATGAACAAGGCATTGATCTATGAATATAGTAGAATATCATTAAGAATCATTTTAGCACTATATATTTTTTTCTTTTCTTAGACTAGTATTATTTGGTTTTGCCCTAGGTCTCTGAGATAGCTAGTCTCATGTTCTTGGTCACCTAAGTAGTGTCAGGTATGGGTTCCATCTTGTGGAGTGGGCTTTAAGTCAAATCAGTTATTAGTTGGTTATTACAACAAGCATTGTGCTACCATTGCCCTAGCATATCTTGCGTATAGTACACCATTGTAGAAAAAGGAGTTGTGGCTGGGTTGGGTTTATGTTTCTCTTTTGCTAGCATCCAGAGTACCTTCCTGTACCAAACACTCTGGAACAAAGGGGTACAGGCTCTATGTAAGCACTGGCTTGACATACCTATGTTCAATGGGTTGTATAGGTGCTGTCTTCAGCAATGGGGCCTTGCTGTCTGTTTGTGAAGAGCAACTTATAGTTTTGGCAACAGCCTGGGTTGTTNGGGAATTCTTATGGGGCTCCTTTAGCCAACAATTCAACTAGATATAAACCAATCTCAGCACCAGAAGCTTCATTTGGTGACAAGAGATGGCCAGTTGGGACTCTGTGTTCTCCGTTATTTGGTGATTTCATTTAGATCACCTTCATATACAGATGGGATTTTCTACTGTATTAGGTTAATATAAACTTATTTCTAATGGAAAATTCTCAAGTATTGTTTTAGTGATATTTGATATTAACAACTGGTATTTTAAAGCCATGGAATTAGGCATCACTTAGCTAGTCTACTATAAGTTACTTAAATCTGAACAGTTGACAATTTAGATGGGACTCTAATTTATTCCCAGCTTCTTACATCTCCAGAGAATGACCTGAAAGGAAAGAATAAGATTTCTTCCAATAAGAATAAGATTTCAGAAAATAAAGAACTCAATTACCATTTTACTGAACACACCATCCTCATATCAAAGCTCTAATAAAAATGATACTTGGAAGGATGTATGAGCAGGTGTTTGTTAGAGGGAAGACCTTACCAGACACCAAATTAACTTACATCTTGACTTGGACCTTGTAGCCTCTAGACTTAGAAGAATATGCTTTATAAACCATCCCCCTTATAGAATTTTGTCATAGCATCATGAATGAACTAAGAAATGACTCTGGTTCTTCTGCAAAGATTCTAATATGAAGAGGGAGAACATTTGGAATGCATCCTGGTGGAAACATTCGTGGAACTCTGTTAAATTCCTGGATTTAATAGTGGAATGTTAAAGTTAGTTTTCCCGTTAGTTAACTAGAAGAAGATTAACGTGGAATGGAAGGGACTGTTGAATGTGAGGTGCTAGAATGTTCTTTCTCTTCCTTATCAAGATCAAGTTCACCACCACCACCACCATCATCATCCCATCTCATACTCATCACACTCTATTAACACCATCTGCTGTGGGTTGGAACAAACTTGGACTCCAGTTTCCCTCAGTAGATTTTATACGAACATGCTGCAGAATCAATGCTCCAAATGGCTGTGGAAAAGACCATAAGAATGGCATGCTGGAGGGTCCACAGAGCCAAACCAGCTCGNAAATGAGAACTATCTCCATCAAAGCCCACTTCATCATTTCACATACTTATATTCTCTCTCTGTCTCTCTCTCTTCCTTTCCCTCCTTACCACTTTTGTTTTTATTGACTAGGGACTCTGAAATATATATCATGTCCCTCTTTATTATTTTTCCCCTTTTCATAGTTAACTGAAAGGAACAAAACATAATTGCAGTTTTTGTCTTATTTTGATTCTATTAATTGGCTCAAATGAGTAGAGACTATTAAATACTTGGAAGTAAAAAGGGCCTCTCCAAATCCTTTAAGACAAAACTCTCATTTTACAAGGTAGATAACTTGTTTGAATGTGAAATGTCCCCCAGCAGCACACATATTTTGTACACTTGGTTCCCAGCTCGTAGCAGAGTTTTGGGATTGTGGCCACACTTGCAGAAATAGGTCTCTAAGGGTGGACCTTAAAGGTGATTTATTTTGTTTCTGGTTCTGGACTGAGGGTTTTGCTTCCTGGTGTAAGGAATCTAATGCTTCAGATGGAGCTGCCCAAGATGCCATGCCTTCCCACCATGGTGGACTAAACTCTCTGAGATCATGAACAAAAATAGCTTCCTCCCTTAAATCTATTCTGTCTGCCCCAAATGAGCTTTGAGAGAGAAGTAGACCCATATTATAGAAAGTTTTGTTTTTNAGTTTTCATTTAAAAATAAGAAAATAAAAGCTTTAATTTATTTCCCTCAGATTGAGTAAGGGATGCAATGAATAATTTTCAGAGGTGTGATCAAGTTTGCTCATTAGAAGAAATAGTTGCTTAATAGAATAGAAGAGGTATCAAAGTAGTTTGAAAGAGAATTGACTCTATCAAACTGTTATCCAAACTTTGGTCCTTCTAACTTCTGATATACTCATGTCAGTAACACCATCTTTGAGTATCAAGAACGTAATTGCACACAGACATGCTCTCACACACACATACTCATCATCTGAGCATCATATGCATGCTATACAGCTGAATCTCTAAATTGTCCATCCTAATTGCTGGACATGACTTGCTCCTTTATTATTTACAAATAATTTGTTTCCTATTTCAATTGGGAAAATAGTGCATTGCTTAGTGGATGACTTCATTTTTACTTAATTCCTTTGGAAGAAATTTGATCATTGTCCTGGTTTGCAAATAAACTCTTAAGCCTTCCATCTACAATTCCTCTGTCTCTAGTTCTCCATGGTAGAATGCAGTCATTATCTTGATTGTGCCTGTAGTGGAATAAGAATATCTGGCACAATCACACAGAGCAACTGAAGTGAATGCATTTCTCTTCCCCACAACCAGTGAAGAACTTGCCAACTACAAACAAGACTATGGTTGAAAATTCTAGAGACTTTCTCATTTCTTAAAAAAAAAAAGCCATTTCTTTGACTCAGTTTCTGACACAGAAATACTAATTTTACTTCCTAAAATATGAAAAGGATGGATAAATATAAACAGAAGAACAGGAGAACTCTACTACCATCCTGTGTTAGGAATAGAAACAAAAGAATTCAACATGATTGCTTCAATCTCAAAAAAGAGAAAGGGAAGCAGAGAGTCAAGAGATGCCCAGGAGGAAAATTCACGGGAGACAAGCTGAGCATAGCTGGTAA
>LZPO01035257.1:66454-82753 GCA_001675575.1 Neotoma lepida
GGACAATATACAGTCTAACAAAGAAGGAAGTCACCTCATTGCTACAACATGGGTGAACCTCAGGGACTTTTCACTAAGTGAATAAAAAGATACATACTGTGTTATCTCACTCATATAGATTAGCTAAGTTATTCAAATCATAGAAACATCACTTAAAAGGTTGGCTTTCAAGGGCCAGGGTATAGAGACAGGAGAAGTGATATTTAGTCTGTATAGAATTTCAGTTTCGCAAGATGAAAAAGTTCTAGCTCCATGATGCACACTGTGAATGCGCTTAATGCCACTACACTACACATTAAAAGCAGTTAGCACAGTGAGTTTAATATTGCATGACTTTTACCACACACACACACACACACACACACACACACACACACACTAGCTGAAGCATACCCATTCTCCAAAGCTCCAAAGCCCAGCTATTTTGCTGCAAGCTGTCTAGTCAATGATGACTCCAGTTTCACTGAAAACACTGGTGATGATAAAAATGATGGACCTAATACCACCAAGTGTTCACACTTCTAGCCATGTGCTTTTCAGAGTAAATAGGTCTCCAAGATGAATTAACATGTGGCATGTAAAAGAGAAGCAGGAGAATTGGTATTCTGCCCAGCCCTTCAAAGACCAGTACTGTCCATTCAGTTTGAAAGCAGTTCTCTGCACAGGCAGGCCCTTCACATTCCAAGCCAAGCTATTTCTTTACATAAACAGTTTCTCTCATCCAATCCATCCCACGTTCCCTCTGTAGAGCAAAGCAGCCACAGGCTTGACTGAAGGGCTCTCTGNTGATTCTCTTTGTGTGAAGCTTTTATAGCAGGCTCCTTCTGATATGGGTTCCAGCATCGGTTAAAATAAGCAGTACAGAGTGCTAAGACCATCTGAAGCCACAGAAGCTGACCTGTTTTGTCAGACTAGCAGTTAAGGCAAGCTGTGCATTTCTAAGTAGATCAGTGGCTGCACCTGCAACAGGCACAACCCTTGTAACTTGTCAGAAATGTCAATTCTGGAGTGCCAACCAAGACCATGGGAATCAGCACCCCTGGAGACGATGCCTACTGTTCTGAACTTCCATGCTTTTCTATTTGATTCTGGTACTGGTTGAAATTTGAGAGTCACCGAGCACTTGTCCCTGGGACAGAGCCCCACTAAAACCTAGATTCTAAAAATATGCAGAAACACAACAGCAGATGGCAGCATGCGACTGTGTGTCTATCTGTCCATCTCATTTGTCCTTAAGCAAATTAAATTATTGACTGTAGAAACATCTGAGTCACTGGCTACTTAGTGAAAAATAAATTGCATTATACCTTTCTAAATGAAAAGGCAGAATCAAAATTTAATTTAAAAATTATATATATATTTATATCACATATAAACTTTGGGAGGCATTTAATAACTTTCTTACTGCTAGAGACTCCTAAGAGTCTTCATCAAACTCCAACTCCAGCTACCCTGTACTACTTTGGCTTCTAGGTTTCCTGTCTATTTTATATATATGTCGTTGTTATGACTGATCATAGGATAGTTTATATTTTGAAAAAAGTTCCTTGCAGTGTAACCAGCCCTACTCACAGCCAAAGGGAAGGACTTGGGAAAGACCTTTTATGTTCTTAAATGATTATGTGGCACGTACATGTGTATGGATTCCCAACAGGAGAATTGGGCTTTCTACACAGCAGATGATTTCCCTCCCAAGTAGAGAATCGAGAGCCTACCACATTCTTTCGTTTTTCTTTTTTTTTTTTTAACTGTAGTCTCACCTTGAAGCCTTGACCAGTCTTGACCTCAGAGCCCTGCTTCATTCACCTCCCCAGTGCTGGGATCACAGGTAGACACTACCACATCCAGCTGGCCTTAGTCACTTTCTGCTCACTAGAAGCCACAGGGTCCATTCCTGGTCTGTCTGGAACACTTCTGTAGGCTGCCCTCCCCATNACCATGACCTTCTCTAGGTCAGTGAGAGATCATGGCCCAATCCCTGGCTTACTCAGAGGAGCATCAGCAAGACCTTTGTGAGCCCCCTTCAACCTCCTCTCTCTCAGCATCCACTTTAAGCACCGAGTACTGTTTCTTTTCATATTACTGTCCCCTAAAGGGCTTTTCCTGATAAATGGCCTTCTGAGTGACATGCATAATAGACCAGGATGGCTGCCAGTGACAGACAGTCATTGAAGCTTTGCTTTCTGGGCTTCTTTATCTATCACGTCAATTTGTTCCTGTCCACAATCGTAAGCTGTCTGGGCAGTATTCCACAGCTGGAATGCAGCATTCATCTTCTGTACCCATCTGTTAAACATATTCTCCCGATGTGACGCTGGCTTTAGTGTTGCACTGCTGGGGGCCACAGGAGCCGCTGTCTGCTCCTGATCCTTTCTTGTCTTGAGATCATGTTTCATTATCCCCCAAGCCAAAAATACAAGGAGTTTGATCCATGGCCAAATCATGTGATTCCAGGACATAGATTGGGATTACTGAAGGCAGCCTGGCCCTGGGGCATACTGTACGAACATGTGCTTATTAGAGTGCATCCCATGCAGGGGCTTCCTGCTGCCAAGCCTAAATGCTGCTAGGCACACACCTTCTTTTGGCTCCCCTGACAATCGCAGGTTTGTGTTCATTCCAAAAGCAAAAGTAAAACCCAAAGTGAGAGAGGCCCAGTGCCATTCAAGAGCCACAAGCTGTCAGTTCACTTGGGGACAGGGCCTGCTTTCCTGCTGATGCAGTACCCCAAGAATGCCAAGTGGCACCTTCTTGCACTTTCACAGGTGCAAGCTATTTCTTCCTGAATGAATCACCAATTCTCCTCTTAGCTCTTTTGTGCCACTCACTGTTGCTTACCTCATAAACACACGGAAGCCACAAAGCCTCACNCTTTGTTCCAAATGTCCCCAAAAGGCTNTAGTACATCTCTCTCCTGATATGGCAATGACTTAGCTCTCTGAACCATGGAGATTAAGGCCTCATCTTTGAAAGATGTCTGGAAATCAAAGGCACTGTCAATGGTTTAGATTAAAAGTAACGTTTTAAATATAGCCAGTATGCAAAGGTAGGGACTGAATATATCCAACCGCTGTTAACTTCGATGTACTTGTCCCTTCCTTTTCCATAGAGTTTGGAGTCCACAGGTTCAACTAAGTGCACATGGAAAACAGTGTACTGAAAATAAATTCCATTTGTATTCAACATGGATGGATCTTTTTTCTTGTCCTTATTCACTAAATAATCAGGTGTGATAAGTACTGTCATGACATGTCTATTGTATTAGGCATTAGCAGTAATCTAGAGGTGACTTTAAAGTACACGGATGTTGTGTGAAAGTTATATGACAATACTATACCATTTATGGGAGGGACTTAGTGTCCTTCGGTTCTGGTATNCTGGGAGAAGAGGTGCTGTAACCAATCCCCTGGGGATAGTGACTCATCAAGAAGGCAGACCTGGTCTTGTAATTTCTTTATAGCTGAGGCCACTGTCAGTAAACACACCACAACATCTCATAAAATATACAAACTGTAAGTGCAATGGCAGAGAATGTTATCAGGATTTATTGCATTGCATTTGAATGGCAAGATACTAGTATCCAGCAGGTGTGGACACTAGGGTACATCTTGCCTGATTGCCTGATTTCACTCATATCCACAAGGGCGTGGCAAGGTTGATTGGGGAGTTTACTGGCAATTGGCAAGGTTCCATTAAGAGGAAGTTCTCATCAAGCAAGCTGAAGCCTTGAGTGAGCCAAAGGGTAAAAGTAGAATCTGACATCCAAAATGCTAGTTGGCTGAAAATGAGAATTGGGAGTTCTATTGCTCCATGGTATGTGCTGATTCATAGCCTTCCCATGCATATGTGGCTATTTTAGTCTCACTACCCTACATACTTGCCTTAGTTATAAGTGTACAATGAATAATGGCAATGAATTTCCAAACACCTGATCGTCCTAAGAGTCCAAGCAAATCCTTCAGACATTCCTGGATTTCCCAGTGAAAACTGGAACTTGCCAAGGATCTCCGTGGGTGTGGGTCAACACACAATAATAAGCTACGCGAGTTTAAATTTTATGAGAGTTCTTCTTGTAACTCAGTTGCCTGTTTGTCATGTGTGAACTCTGTAGATGGCCGCATAAGCTGCAAGTTCAAAATCTGGCCTGCCAAGCTGAAGCTTTACATCAGAAGTTCTCAAGCTGTGGGTCGTGACCCCCTGGGAGTCGTCACATATCAGATATCCCTCATATCGGATATTTATATTACAATTCATGAAAGTAGCAAAATTACAGTTATGAAATAGCAATGAAAATAACTTTATGGGGGGGGGTCACCACAACATGAGGTATCGTATTGAAGGGTCACAGCATTGCGAAGGTTGAGAACCATTGCCTTTAAGGGTTAAGGAAAGCCAAAAACGCTCAAATTTTTAACTGACTGTGCAGGACCCTGCACCAGTTTTTCTTCTCTACAGACATTGTTTCAGACAAGGATATTTCACATGTGTTGTTGAACGCAGTTCTGATGCCTCCCTGTGTGGAGAACGCAAGCTCCGTGAAGACAGGAACTAAAAATACACCTAGTGCCCTTCCCAGGAGGAAGTAAACTACACACATTCAAGCAGCTTACAGGCAATTAGTGAATACCTAAATACCAGAATGAATGACATCCAGGTCCCTGGCAAACAAACTAGCCAGGGATGAGTACTGATGCCAAGAGAGGATTGCTACAAGATGCAGAGGAGGCCCTAGGGAGGGGCAAGTGGAAAGTTCTTGCTTCAGTAAAGATTCAGAGCCCAGTGCTTGCTTGTATCCAAAGAGCAGCTAGACTCTGCACTGGGGAGAAGGAATAAAGAAAGAAGAAAATCAGAAACACTTAGGTCAAAGGCAGAAAGAGGAGGGAGGGGTGACAGAGTGGAAGGGGAGAGAGGGACAAGGAGGGAGAGAGAGAGAGATAGAGAGAGAGACAGAAAGAGAGAGAAGGGGGAGAGAGAGAGAGGAGAGAGAGAGAGAGAGAGAGAGAGAGAGCATGTGTATTTCTTTAGCCTCTCCTTGTGCTGTTGCAAGGGACTGAGTCCTTCCCAGTGGGAAACAGGTGTCTCCTGCCAATTAGGATTTAAACATCAACAGGGGCTTCTTGAGAGAATGATGACAAGTCTAATTGCAAGCAGCAGCTGGAGAGTCCTTGGCTACACCAAGACAGGTTTCACTAATCCCCATTTTGCTGGGCGCCTGGCGTCAAGCTGGGATCAGCTCCTCTGCCATGAGACTGAGGCTGTAAAATGTAGAGCAAGTATTTAATAGTCAGAGTTCGGCAGGAAAAATCTGAGTACTCTCACTGTCTCAGAAAGCTGACCATGTGATAGTCAAGGGAACACCATAGCATTGTCAACAAGCCTTTTAAAGGACTGCTACCTCCAAAGAAAGGGACAAGCATATCCATGTTGCTCAGTGACTTCCTCAGTCTCTTTGTTGCTACTGGCCCATTCTAAGTGCATGCTACCAACAGGGACTGTCTTTGTGGCCTCAAAATGTTGACTGATGTGACACTTCTGTACGTAGATGCACCTAGTCTATTACACAACCCTTTCCCCACCAGGAAGAGAGAAACATTGATGAAGAGTGGTAGACACAAGAAAAAAGTACTGGAATGGAGCTGGAAGCTTCCTCCCTCATGGCTAGTTTTCATAGTGCTAGAAGTTGCTAGCATGAAGTCGGGGAGAAAAGTCATTGGTCTTTCCCAGTTTTAGATTTTGCATGCTACGGTATCAAGCTGTCAGGCAAGATGTGCCTACTGATGCAATAGTGGCACAACTNTTATTTTTAATTGATTTTTAATTGGATCTGAGGCTTATTCCATAGAGGGATAATGCCTGGTATTAAAAACCTCATCAAAGACCCAGCACTGAGGTCATGGGTGCTAGGGGCAAACCTACTACTTTTTATCAAGTGTAAATGTCAAACTGCCTCTTATATATTTATGTTTACACCCATAGACTACTGCTGGCCTTAGCCTTGACCATAGAAACTTCTGTTTGCAGTGAACCGTGGTTAATGTAGAATCTTGTAGCTGGTCAAGGTGCTCAGAACAGTTTTATNGATGCTTAAACTTAAATGAGATACCTATATCAACTCCTTCAAGCCTTGGGGAGGAGAGTCATGATGAAACACTGTCATAATGGCCATGACATAGCTGTGGTATTCGTGAACTCACAGCAGCTGTGACTGCCTGCATAGGGTCTGCAGAAGCCTGAACTTATAAGCAAGCACTCAATCATAGATGGAGGAGAGGCTCATGAGGTCCCACACCACCTAGGGAAGCTAATGGCAATTAAGATCTTACTAGGGAAANAGAACCATTGAATTCAGCAATATAGCCACTGATCAGTTACTAATGTTCCTGTGGATAGTTCCACACTTATGCCCTGGCAGGAGGTGCTGGCTAAACCCAATGGCTCACAAAAGAAAAGAAAAGATAGACAAAAAAAGATGAAAGTGGGATTTGAACTTGGTGGGGGAAGTGGGGGTTGGTGGGATGATAAGGAGGTGGAGGGAATGTGTTTGACCAGAATGTGTTATATACATGCATGTGTAAATTGTTAAAGAATAAATTAACTTTTAAAAAATGTGAGAGTATTATACATTGTAGGTATGGGATTAGCAGAACAAAGCAAACAATGAATCTGTGCATTTGAAAGACTCATGTAGAAAATTTTAAAATAAATGAAACTCACTTTAACATTTTATAATTAAATTTTAAAAATTAAAACATAATTCCCTCACTTCTGCCTTCCCTTTACTTCCTGCCACCCCTGTCATATCCCCTCCTTGCCTTCTCAAAATGATGGCCTCCTTTTCTTGGATTACTACTCTCAAGGTTTCCTAGTTGCAGGGCATTGTGGTTTGAGTTTGAGATGTTCTCCGTAGACCCATGTGTTTGAACATTTGGTCTTCAGCTGGTAGTGCGGTTTTGGGAGGCTATGGAACCTTCTGGATATTGACCCTAGCCAGCAGATATAAGGCTACAATTGAGCAGATCTTTAAGAGTACAGGATGCTCAGGTGTCTTGGTCATTAGAGATGTGAGGAGTCCTGGCCGATTGCTGACTGTATGTATCCATCGGCTCCAGCATCCCTTCCTCACCCTCATGGACTAGACTCTATCAAGTCAGGTACCAAAATCAACATCTCCCTAAAGTTGCTTTAGTCATGTACTTTTTCAAAGTGAGAAGAAAAGTAGATAATATATAGAATTTTTGTAGGTCCCCAGGATTCTGCTTTGAGTGTGTTCTTCGGGCAATCTGTAAGTGACTGCGTGACACAAACATATGGAGATACACACAAAGCTCCAAGGCAGAAAGCCCTCCTCAGTGTCCTGAGGTGAAGGAGTGCATTCTGCATGCCAGTGTGCACACCACTTCTCCTTTATGCCTTGAGTGTCCGCACTTATATCAGGCTCATCCGTGGAATCCACTTCTATGGATACAACTCTCTGAAGGAGGGATGTATGCTTTGTCATTATAGTTGTAGCTTTTCACATGATAACTGACATAAAATCAGGGCCCAATAAATGCTTCTTTAAATTTCTACATCCCAAGCTAGGAAGTCAGAGACTAGCTGCAAAAGCATTGCTCATCCCTGCCAAGGCAAGCAAAGCAACCATGCAGCTCTGCTGCCATTGAAAGAGTCATTCCTTCAAACTGGCAGTGAAAACAGCCAAGTCCAAGGCACATTCCCCCAGTGTGAACCTCCACTGCAGAATGCAGAAGGCCTAGGCATTCTCTTGTAAGAATAGCCCAGTGCCAACCCAGCAAATAGGAAAATGAAACCAGAGACTCACATCTGCTCACAGAAATGCATAGGCTTTCAGTGCTGAGGGCTCATGGTGCATGGGATTAACAGCAGGAAGAATTTTCAGTGAACAAATTCCATAAATCCTATGAGTGTGTTGAGGTCTATGTGCAGATACCAAGCCACATACAAATGGAATCTTTTAAAACTAACATTTACCCAAACCTTATTGTATATTACCCTTGGTTCTGGTCAGTAGAACTCAGAGGAAAAACACTCCATGTTTNGCCTTCAGCTGTTCCCAACAGAGATGGAAAACCTTGAATAGTGGACATAAAGGACTAGATTCTATCCTTTGCTAATGAATGGGTTGTAAAGCAGGGGAAGCAACCGACGTGTGGTAATCAAGTAGGCATGTCTGGTGACAAGCAAACATACCATACCAGATCTCAGTTCTACTTTTTATCTCNCCAGTGGGCTCCTGGGGGAATGTACTAGAGATTGAACATATCTGGTATAAATGAAGGCTTCCACCATCCTGACAAAAGGGGTTAGAATCTAAGGATAGAACCATAAGTGTGGAGAGAAGGTAGAATATTCTACAGAGAGTTTGTAAGCCTGGAAAGAGAAGGGAGAAAGAAGGGGAAAAGCTTGACCTCTGGGGGAACTGGACGGATGTGCACATCATCAACAACACTGAAGGGAAGAGAAAGGCCAGTTGGAGTTGGAGGCTTCCCATAAAAAGCTGAATGTCAGAGATATTAGGTGCATAATGTATCAATAAAGATAAACTCACAAATTGCAGAGGGATGCTATGTAGGACTTNCATGTATCTTTCAGAAAGAATGTATCCGGAGGAAAATAGTGAACGTAATGGATCCGCACAAAGTGAATGAAATTTAAGTTCTGTCTCACAACTTCATGTGGATCTGTAGTGTTGAAGCAATCAGTCCACACACTCTGGCTGAACACAGAGCCGAATCGCCTGCTTCAGGATGGGCAAGCAAGGCTAGAGGAGGCCTAAGGACACAAACAAAGTGTGTAGAAAGGGCTTGAGAAGTTTTGGGTTATATAAGTAATCAAGGAAATTCCTACAGCCTGGGAAGCATGTCTAGTTTTGATGACATGAAGGGTTAACTTTAGCTTTAGAAGCATGCTCATCACTGAGAAGGGGAGCCATTGAAGGGCTTTGGTGCCAACCTCCACCCTCTCCCGCAAAAGAAACAGTCCAGACATGAAGCTATTGAAGAACGTCCTGAAAAATTGTAATACAGATGCTAAAGTGTAGCTCTTCACAGTTGACGGCTTCTGGCAGGGGCTGGGTGGGGAAAGAGTGAATTTTCTTTAAGGGGCTGGCCACTGGGAGTCTATAGGCAACACAAATTGGACTTAAGTGTTTTCTTTTTCTTTTGCGGGGCATGTAAGGGTGGGAGGGTGGACCTGAAAGGAATAGGAAGCAAGTGTGATTGGAATTCATTGTATGACATTCCCAAATAATTGATAAAAATATTATGTTGGTAGGAGCAGGAGGGGGCAGGAACAGGTGGGACCAGAGCTCCATGCAACACCAACTTTGCAAATTCTGAGCCTTATCTGATTGGTTGGCTTTCAGAGTTGTTGTATTCACTGCAGCAAACTGTCAATACCTTGACTCGGAAATTTTAAAATCAGCTTAGCATTTGTTTGTTACCATGGCTCCTGAATGGAAATATATTGCTCAAACAGGATTAAAACANACTTCTGATCCTTACTTGTTGGCAAAGCTATAAACTCCTATGCTTTTCCTGAGATCACAGGGACAATTGCTTTTCTTATTCCCAATAACCATGAGATCAGTGCAGTAATGGCTCATTAGCTGATTTCATTAAGTCACTGCTATAAAAATGATGAGAGGAGATATTTCCTTGTTTTTAGCTTCTCAATTTTCTTTTTTTCTTTTCTTGTTCTTTCTTTTTTGTTGTTGTTTGTTATTTTGAGACAGAATCTCTTTCTATAGCCCTGGCTGTCCTGGAATTCACTATGTAGACCTGGCTGGTCTCAAACTCATAGAGATCTGCCCACCTCTGTCTCCCAAGTGCTAGGATTAAAGGTGTGCACCACCAGGCCCAGTAACTTCTCTATTTTCTTAATTTCAATAGAAAAATAAGCAACTATTTCTGAAATTGTCAAATGCTTTGAATTTGTGTGATCTTATCAAATAATGTCATGATATGGCAATGACTTAAAACATCTTTCTATTCTGCTAACTTTGCTGGCTTTTCATTACCTGTCCCCGTGGGAAGATGTACTCTTCAGTTCTGCGGGGGTCAGCTGAAGTCCATATGATCCCTTATTGAACAGAGGGGTCACGTCTCTCAGTTATGGGGATTTTGTCTGTCAACGATTTGTTGTGCCTGGCACTCTGCTCAGAAACCTTACCTTCTCGGATGCTTTTTGGTGAGGTACCATTTGGTTTTTCATGTTTGGGGCTGTGTGTGCTTAAGCTGTGATGCTGGTCCCCTAAGATGGACAGAAGGCTTACTAGGTGCAGTTTACACACATATGTCTACCATACATGCCTTCTCCATGGGTTAACAGAAGGCTTGCATTTTCAGGAAATTTCTTACTTTGTTTATATATGTGCTGTCTATATGGTAGCTATTTTCATTTTTAACATGATTCAAAAGGAATTCTACCTCAAACATATTGGAAGCAGCATTCAATTTCAGATACTCCATTATGCCTTTTTTTTTNAACCTGAACACAACTACAACGTGTTATATTTTTTTTCACTCCTGGTAGTATCTGTTCCCAGGCATCTAAATCCCCAGGGGCCACTTCCTTTGTCACTTGGTCCTGATGCCTGGCAGAATGTGTGCCATGAAATAGATAGATATTCACTATGTGTTTGCTGAATAGATAAATCAGTCATTTTAATGGTGAATGCCAAAGTATTTTGTGAACAGAAACCAAAGCAATATTATTAGGCTTGTTTTCAAATTCCAATCACCCAGAATCTCCAAACAGCAAAAAGTATTGACAATTATCATTTCCAACTCAATTGCTTTATTTTTAAATATTTCTGTCAAAACAAGTGGGGAAAAGGTTTTTAGTTTTTTTTTTTCATCTAATCTGTTTTTCATAAACCTTGGGTGACAGCTTGCTTTGTTCCTGCATCAAGTATTTCTTCCTACCTGCCGAGGTTTGACTTTGTATTCCAGGATCTTTCTGTGACGTTTTTCGAGTTTCAGCCCGTGAAAACCACCTTTCCAAGGGTGAATTCCCATGTGGACAGTGGTGCCATCCACTCTTTCCATGCACTTATTCAATGTGGATGACATCATTTGCCCTGTAAACCTGACCTACTTTGTTGATATTCCNACCTTCCCAGGGTCTGCCCATCATCCTACCCGGTACATATAGATTCAGCCTTGGATTCCTGTCTCAGATCTTTGAAAAAAGGGAAGACGATGGTCTTCTGCATTTGGGAACCCTTTTACAATTCTTGTTTCTTTCAGTGCACTGGGAATTAAACATCATTTTGGTGACTGCAACTTCAGCAGTGACTGCAAAAGAGCANTTTATTTGTTTGCTTCTTATGGAGGCTAAACTGCCCTAGGTCTTACTCTATAGGCCAGGAAGCTTAATAGTAATCTAGAGCCTCCCAGCCTAGTAGTTCTTACCTCAGTGATTCTGAAAACTCAGGGAAGTAACAGATACTTACTTGATGCTTAAATTGTTGCATTTTCAGACAATTTGTTACCAAATGCCAGATCACTAACAGTTGTAGATAAGGCTTTTTCCAGAAGGTTGGTCAGAAAACTATTTAGATCTCTAAAAGGACATTATTCACCACTCTTCAGGAGATGGTGGGTGGTGACTTTGCCTTCAACTGGGCTCCCAGTGTCCCGGCTTTGCCACTAGTATATCAGATATGGGACTGGAGAGAGGGATGAGTCTCCTTTCACCATTGAACAATTAGGGAACAAATATCACCNAAGTCCTTTACCCCCTGCAAGGCATTGATGAGTGGTTATTTGTGGTTGATTCTGAGTCATTACTGCATGACACCCCCACATGGAGTTTGCACAGAATTTATTGAGCAGCTTTCAATGATGAATAGAGTGAGAAACAGCGGGCAAAAGGTATGGTTATAACAGTACATAAATTTTATTTTCATTTGGCATGAAAGCACCTGATTTCCTTCAGCGTGTCACAGTATTAGGCAGTGAAAGGCTGACAAATCTAGGCTTTCATGAAGACATTGTTTTGAATAGAAATGTCCCTTTGTCCCACTGGCCTCCAATGTTACAGATCATTTTGTTTTGATTTGTTTTTATTACATTTTGGCTTGTTTTAATTAAAAAGAAAACCAGAGCAAAAGCAACTGAAAAATTTTGCCAAGATGAGGTTGATTATGCTGAAGACGTTTTACTTATTTTCTTCCTGCAAGAAACAGATGATCTCAGGATACAATGTTTTATGGTTAGATTTGGCAAATACTTTGTTTGCTAGTTAANAGACATGATTAAAGTGTTTACCAGGAAATGCTGATATACTATACTTAAAAATAAAATACAAGCAATAAACTCATTAATTATGTACAATCTGGCCATTAGTTAAAGAAGAGAATTTTTCTAAGGCTAAGAAGACAACTTATTCCTAGACAAAATACTTAAGAAATAATTTCAAGCTTAAATTATTGCCCTGTAAGAAGACAGACAAATATCTCAGCAAGAGCCTCATTACTGCCAAGTTCATGGCATATTGTTTATTTGCGTGTATGACAAAGGTGTTGCCAGTTTTTGCAATAGTAAAGTTTGTTTTCATGGCTTATTGTGTTTCTTAAAAAATGGATTCCAGTTGATCTGAAGACATGATAATTGATTTCTGTGTGTTTATCTGACTTTTCTCAGATGATGCCAAGTGACTTTATCTTAGTCTATTTTGTGCTATTATAACAAAATACCCTAGACTGAGTACTTTATTTGAAAACGAAGAGGCTTATTTAGCTCAAAATTCTGGAGTTCAAAGAACTGGCCTTGGTTTCTAATAAATCTGACAGTGATAAAATCAATAGTGTGTGTGTGTGTGTGTGTGTGTGTGTGNGAGAGAGAGAGAGAGAGAGAGAGAGAGAGAGAGAGAGAGATCATGATAAGAGAAGGTAAAGAGAATGAGCTAAGAAAGACAAACTTGCTTTATAAAAACTCACTCTCAAAGTAATTGGTTTTGTTCCCAGAGCCCTAACTCACTCCTATGACAAGTGTGAATCCCTTTTGTGGTGTGTCACACACAATGCCCTCCCAGGAAGCTCTACTTCTTGAAGTTCCAACCAACCATCCCCCTTTACCTTTACAGTGTGGGCTTAGAGTTCAGCACATGGAATGTTGAGAGGAAGCCAAGGTGTTTACAGCAAACTTCTAACGGCCACATGTGTTCTAGTTCTATGGAATGTTGGAGACTTCACACTCTTTCAGTGGTACCCTTTCCTCTAGCATGTTGCTTGCCTGTAAGTAGGACTGTAATGACTTAGGGCTATAGGTAAACTCATTTTCAATGAAATAAAAGTGCGAGAGTGCTCATAGGATCTGACATCTACTTAACTAGGTAAACTCGCAACTGCATTCCATAGATGACTAGATAATGTAAGAAGAGGTAGGGGAATAGAGTACTCAGATTATGTTTACAAAGGCTATGAAAATTTCAGGGTGACATAAAATGAGGTGCCAGGATTCATCCATAACACCATAATTTAGATATGGTAAGGCAATATATTTAATCTATCCTGAGTTTGTTTATAAATAAGTAGTCTTCACTTATGGTTTTCCTAGACTCAGATGTCTTGGCTATTTTATTGTTGGAAGCACACCAAGACTCATGGAAGATTGTAGCTCTGGAGGAAGAAAGGACCATTTTAATGAATTTGAGTCGCTGTGCTAGTTAATTTTTATGTCAACTTGACACAAACTATGGTCATATGGAAAGAAGGAATTTTAATAAAGAAAATACCTTCATATAGTATTGACTTGTAGGTAAGTCTGTGGGGCATTTTCTTGAGTTATGATTGATGTAGCGAGGTCCAGCTCACTGTGGGTGTCATCATCCCCCTGCACTGGTGGTCCTGGGCACTAAAAGAAAATATGCTGAAGAAACCTTGGGAGCAAGCCAGTAAGCATTTATTTATGGTCTATTGGCTGAAGGTTCTTGGCCTGTTTGAGTTCCTGCTCTGATTTCCTTCAGTGATCAGTTATGATGTAAAAGTGTGGGTGAAATTACCCTTTCATCCCCAGGTTGCTTATGGTCATGGTGTTTTAGCATAGTAAGAGAACTCTTAATTAACAAAGTGACCAATTATGGTCCATTACATTGTCTCAATCATTGATTAGAGGGCATTCTTTGGGGGTGATAGCTCTAAGAACCAACATTTCCAAATGAAAATGAGTGTACATTCTCTTGACTGAACATGGCAGAAAAAGTCAAGGACACCTAAGGAGAAGAGGAAAGAAAATCTTTAATAATTTTTTATTAAAATTGTTTTCTTTCCTGTTACATGCCAACTCCTGTTCCCCCTCTCTCCTCTATGAGGAGGGGATGGGGTNGGATGGGGGTAGGTGGGGGGGAGCAGGAGAAGAAGAGGGAGGGGGAACAGGGGTTGTTATATAAAAGCCTAGTGTAGTCCCATGCAGACTCCCCACCTGTCATTCCAGAGTCCATGAGCTCCCATTAGTTTGGGTCAGCTATTTCTATGGTTTTTCCCATCATGATTCTAACCCCCTTGCTCTTACAACCCAATCTTTTGATGGGTGAGTTTTTAAATATTCAGCCATGGTTATTGAGTTGAAGTTCTTTTTCTTGACATGCTGAAACTATATGCTCTGACAACATCACCAATTAGACATGTTGGCAGTATTCCCTTTGCATTGGCTTAATAGTTCATTTTTTTTTTCAGTTTAATAGGGAAGATGGCCCTGGAATTATATGTGGGGCTAGACACCAGGACTTCTGACCCTAGAAAGACATCTTTCATGGTGGCTTTGGAAAAAGTCTTGAGATGAATTTTCACAGGCCCAGGCTAGATTCTTTACCCATCTTTAGACCCATAAATTATCATGGTAAATGGGCTAGAATCTGCAGACTGGCTAAGATTAAAACATACAGAGGTGTGGTGATTTTCCCCAAATCCCAGACTTAGTTCACAAAAAAGTTACACTTGCTACAGAGAAGACAGATGACTGAGGGATTGGAAGAAAATCATTGTAAACCTCGTGTCTGATAAGAGATTTATATTCTATTGGAAGCTCCACCTCAGCTGCCCCTCCTTCCTCTCCAAACCCTGCTCCTGAGAAAGCCCACCAAGTGGCAGCTCCTCCCCTAGAGCTGCTCAAGACCACACCTACAGGGTATTTAAGCTTCNGTCCACAGACCTGCCACATGATTTCTCTTCCTTCCTTCCCCTGAGATCATCCAGGAGTGATTTGCTCAGATTAAACCTGGTCTTATTAATTTGGCTCCATTTGGCTTATTGTTTCTTCAGAGAAACCCATTATCAAGGATTCAAAATACTCATCAGCTTATTTAATAACTANAAAAGTCCAAGTTTCAAAACAAGTGGAAGAATTTAGACATCTCTACATAGATACACAAATGGTCAGTAAATGAAAATGATTAGGGAAATGCAAAAACCATAATAAAATACTATTTTAAGAGAATGGATTTGCTTAAAAAAACAAAAAACAAATATGAAAAAGATGTAGAGGAAAGAAATTGAAACTCTTGTGAACTACTGGTTGAAATGTGAAGTGGTATGGTTGCCGCAGTTAAGACGTACAGTAGCCCTTCAAAAAAAATTAAAATAGGATCACCACACAATCCAATAACCTACTTCTGTATCTACAGCTAAAAGAATTTAAATCAGGAAGTCAAAGAAATTTTTATGTAATTATGCTCATAGCACATTATCTGTAAGAGGCAAAATGTAGAAGTGGTAATGATGTAGAAGTAGAAATGATAGCCCATCAATGGATAAATGGATAAACAACGTAATTGTGTCCATACAAGGAAATGCAATTGAGTCTTCTAATGCAAAGAAACTGACACAGTCTAAGGATTTAAGATCACTATGTTGAATGCAATAGGAACAGACAATACGCACTATATGATGGACAGGGAGCAGACTGAGAGCAGCAGGAGAGTTCATGGAGACTCAGAGTTTGGTGGGTATGTGTTCTTTTATAAGTTAGATTTATTTCATGTGTAGTGTTTTGCCCGTGTGTATGTATGTGCACTGTGTGTACATATGGTGCCTTTGGAGGTCAGAAGAGTACACTGATCCGTTGGAACTGGAGTCATGCATGGTTATAAACCACCTCTGTGGGTGCTGAGAACCCAATTTGGGTCCCCTGGAAGAGCAGCAAGTGCTCTTAACCTCTGAGCCATCTGTCCAGACCTTCAGTAGGTAGTTTTAGCTTTGCATGAGCAATATGGTGCGGGCAGCAACACAGATAAAGGTACTTTAGTGTCGTGGGTGATACACTTAATGGTTAAGATAGC
>LZPO01035258.1:1959-13411 GCA_001675575.1 Neotoma lepida
TGAGTTCCAGGACAGGCTCCAAAGCTACACAGAGAAACCCTGTCTTGAAAAAACAAACAAACAAACAAAAACCAGGGTTTCTGGAAAGGAGTGGACTTGAGACTCTTACAGGGTGTGGAGAGAGTAGAATTGGAGGCCAAGAAGATGTTCCATCAACATCCCNAACTCTCATCTCCAGAAGTAACCATGAAGGTTTAAAGGGAAATAGCAACATTTTACAGGACAATAGGAGGGTTTTGTTGTTGCTATTGTTTAACACTGGCCCCTTAAACACCAGATTTTCCAGCTCTTGGTGTGGCCTGATTTCAGATGCAGCTGTTTGGATCCTAGATTCTAGAAGCAGCCCACCTATGNTGGAATCCCAACTTGGTGCCAGTTCTGTGGGGTTGAGATGGGGTATAACCTTGTACTGGTCAGATATTTGTCCAGTTGACATAAAGCCAAGGTCATTTGGAAGAGGAGACTCCAGTTGAGGAAATGCCTCCATCAGACTGGCAAGTTTGGTGNTCAGANGTAATTTCTTGATTAAAGATTGATGTGGGAGGGCTCAGTCCTCTGCAGCCCTATCCTGGGCAGGTGGTCCTGGATGGCAGCTAAAATCAAGCCTAATAAGCAACATTCCTCCATCGTCTTCGCATGGTTCTGTCTCTGGGTTCCTTCNTTGGTTTCCCTTAGTGATAGGCTGTAAGCTGTAAAATGAAATAATCCCTTTTCTATCCTGAATTGGTTTTGGTCATAGTCTTTACCACAACAATAGAGAGCAAATTAAAACAAGCCTTAGTTTCACCTTCTGTAAAATATGAATACTAATGTAATCCACTTATTCATATTCATTTTGTAAAACTCTCCCCCTTTTCCTTGTCCTTTGGATGATATTCTTTAAGCTACAAGCTTTCTCCCTGCTTCACCTCCTCTAATTGTTCTTGTTCTTATTCTTCTTTTACTTTTCCTCAAATAAGAATTTGCTGTAGGCTGGTGAGATGGCTCCATGGTGAGTGTACTTGCCTCCAAGCCTGATAACTTGAGTTTGATCCTGGGGACTCCCATGGTAGAAGGAAAGAACTGATTCCTGAAAGTTGTATCCTGACCTCCACGTGTGTGCTGTGGCATGCATATGCCCACAATAAATACATAAATGAAAAAAGATTGTCCAGAATTATGTTGGGAGTGAAAGGTATGGTGAACACAGTTTAGNGAGTCTTTGTTTTGGTCCTTTCCTGACTTTTCTGTGGCTGAGTTCTAGCCACGCCTCTGTCATCCACGTTTAGAGCATTCTAACAGCTGTCTGTCGTTGCCTGCCCTGTCTCCATCTAGGTTGCTTTCTTGATGCTTTTACCTGGGTACCATTGTTCCTCATTATGACTTCACCAAGGCTCCAATTCCTTACAACATAATTAAGTTCTGCCTCATTAGTCATTGTTCTCAGGGCACTATATTCCCTGGCAGATTCTTCTTCTCTGCCATGCTCAGATATTCCTGGGACTTACACTTCTGCTCCTCTGGACCATGTCTTGGCTTCTCACTGTTTGAGNACAAAGTGGCTTCAGGCCAGTTGCTGCCAGCAGCTTCTGAGATTGCTGTTAAACAAGGGGCAGATACATGGTGATGGATGCGGACGTCTTAATAAACATGACCTCTAAAACACGTCATCTTGGCATGTTCCAACATTTTTTTTTACCCCAAACTGCTTTGTGTTGTGATAGAGAAGAGAAACAGGCATATGAATGAGGACACTGGGCAGTTTGTTTGTCCTTCTTGTCCTTGAATGGTCTAAGTATCAGTGACTGTTATTTAGGGNCTTGGGGTCTTGCAACTTGAACTAAACAAGATCTCCCCACATTTCAGTCATTTATTTGTTCAGGATTCCTGGAAGGCAGTGATCAGTGGGGTTATTTGACTGANGTGTGCAAGGTGTTCCTTCTGAGAGGAAGGGTTCCTTATGGGTATGACAAATCTTGAGAGTGACCCAATCTCTATGAAACCGAACAAGTTTAGAAGCAAGGAAGTGAGTAATTCCTTTGTCCTGCCCTTCTGTGTCTCTTATTTGTGACTACATCTTCTATTAGAGTTATAGATGGCTGCAGGTTTCATTGTGGTTGCTGAGATATAGATTGGTCATAGAATTTTGAAGACGTCAACTATTTCTAGATGGCCGTACATTGCATATATACATTTGACATTNTTCAGATAGATGGCAATCCCTTTGTATAGTATACAAAGAAAATTGTCATTGCCTCTTTGTCATTTTGTGGTCTGGTTGTCAGATCACTAATCTATTGTATCTTTTCTTTTTTATCAAGTGACTATATTACTGGTAGAGTACTGAAGTTGGTGTTCAAAGATAGACACTGTTTCAGTATTGATGGATAAGTCACAAAACCAAGGGGCCCAAGTGAAAACCATGATGCTGGTTCTGCTTGACATTCTTTCTGCTTTGCTTCCCAACCTGGATCCTCAGTGTCAGTGGTGGTGATGAAGCCTGGGAGTGGAGCTTCTCACTCTGGTGCCTTCATGTTTCTATTCTTAACATTGTGGCAGTTCGTTGGTTGCCTTTTAGCCTAGAATTTCATTATCTTACTATGTGTTAGTCAAATATTTTTCTCTTAATCAATAAAAGTGAATTAAGTTAATTTATTCTGTGCAGAGATATGATGTTTAAATGACCAAGATCTGGTTCACAATTGATGTTCAAAAGTATTTTTGAAAAGAGGTTCAGAAAAAGTGTAGAGGAGAAAGAATTTAAAATTAATTAACTTTATGAAGATATAGTTATTTGTCCCTCTTTTAAATTTATTATCAGCAATAAAACAGCAAAGAAATGAAGAAAAAAGCACAACAGATACAACAGAGGCTGTTCAGATGTGACATGAAAAGTACACAGTAGATGTTGTGCAGGTGTGACATGAGGCACCTTGTTCCTGTAACTTCTACCTGCATCTCTCCATCCTTCTGTTAATCCTCTCCTTCTCTCTCTTGCCCTCATTTCTGACAGTTCTACATGGTCCTTGGGTTTCAAAGATTACAACANTAACGACCTGATTTAGGTCTCAATGTTGGCTGTAAGACTTACGCAGGTGAAATTGATCAAACACTTCTAAATTTCTGTTTCTTCATCTATGAGGTGGGCATAATAATAGTTTTTGTTCTATGAGACTGTGAAGGGCAGGGTTGATAATATAGGTAACAGAGCTTAACACTTTGCTTAATTTTGAGAATTTCTGTACTTCACTTCTTTATTTCTCTTTCAGAATGATGAGCTGTGAGTATCTATACATGGTGGGCCATTTCCTATAAAAATAAGTATATATGTAAATTTTCTTCCTCTCTGAATAATTCAAATATAGCTGAGGCTTTTCCCTAGGCTTTTGTTAAAAACATTCTTAGATGAGATCAAGTTTGGAAAATGTTGACTCAGAAGCAGAACTTTTTAAGCAAGTCACAGCAAGTGGTGCTACAGGATTCTAACATGGATCCANNTTCCTCACATGGTTTAGTCTGCTCCCACAGTCGTTCAATGTAGTAATACATACTTCAGGGTTAGGTCCAAGCTACATTTCAGGAATTAAAGTTGCTCCATTGTCTGAAAGTGTTTTAGTCCCAACTAGTCGATTATTTTTCCCCACAGACATAGTATCCCAAATCAGTTTTGGTATTATTTTAGTGACTCTTAGTTCCTATCTTACTGCATCTTTGAGAAGAGGAAAAGACCCTGTGCGTTTGCAGTCTGCTGCCAAGGCTCCTACTTCAAATTCTTGCCTGCAATTGTTCAGTGGTCATTCCAATTTTGCTTTTCTTAGAATACAGATACCCACGAAAAGACCCAATATTACTAATATGACTGTCTCAAAATACATACTTGACATTCGTCTGGGCAGCAAACTGAAAGGCTATTGCTTGAGAAATCCCCCTGTCTTGGTAAGGAAGGATCAGGGAGCCTTGATGGGAGGAAAATGCTGTCCTTAGTGCTGAGCTCAGTTAAACTGCCCTTTTTATTTTTTTGGCAGTGAAAGTTACTTTCAATGACCAAGATGCCTCTTTCTTCTACCCAGTAGGGTTTGCAGAGTCAAACAGAACATCTATATCAGGAAATTTTGTTCTAGCTTTAACTGTGCTGATGAAAAACATCTTTCCAGATGGGTTTCTGTTTACACAGCCTTTAAAAATTTTGCTTGTATACAACTTGTCCCATTGGCAGCACTTTGAGTTCTATTTTTCAAGACTTGGAGCCCCCAATANTGTTTATAGAACAGGAAGAGAAGTGGCCCTTTTCATAAGGAAAAGAAGCTACAAAAATTCTCATTCCTCAGAAGAGTTTGTTTGGAAGCATGGTAAGTAGTACTGAGTGGCCAGACATAAAACCCTTGCACTTGAGAGGTAGAGGCAGGAAAATCTGGAGTTCGAGATTGTTCATGGCTCCACAGTAAGTTTAAGGCCAGCCTGGGCTACATGAGACCATCTCAAAAAATAGATGTAAAAAGTTGTGTTGATGGCTTAATAATAGTATTTTCAGTATATTATTATGAAAAGCTAAAGGACTGAATGGTAGAAAGCCTTGTACTCATCATCTCTATCATATAATTAGCATTTTGCTATATTTATCTTCTAACCTAGCTACGCTCCTGTAGTCATATTCCTGTTACTTTATCAATCTTACAATTTTGGGGTGAATTTCAGAATTACAGATACCACAAGCAGTGAGTTCATTTCAAGTCCTGATGACATCACAGCCGCTTAGCCAATGGTGTGCTTTTCTAAGTGGAATTAGGTTCAACAGCAGCTAGCAACAAAGAGTATGTTTAATGTGATTTGTTTTTATTTATTGTGCATTATTCTTTTGGGCAGTTGGTGATTGAACCTGAGACTTCATACATGATAAGCATCATATACTATTCTCCTCCAACCCCAACTGTGTTTTAAGAGTTTATTTTCTCTGCTAAATAAATGTTGAAGGTAGGAATTTAAGGTGGTTTAACATGATCTATGCTTTAAGTACTTTCTTTCTTTCTGATCCACTATCCCAACCTCTGGAATTCATTTGTTAGTCTNGTCCTGCACTAACATGGCTGCAGAGCTCCCTGCACCTTCTCACTTTCTAACAGGAGGAGCAGGGAGGAGAGCTGAGCTTTGTCAATGACTTGACCTAGAAGAGCCAATAATTTATAATCAGCATCTTTAACTTCAGGACAGCAAAATGAAACAAATAAAAAACCAAACCAAAAAAAAAATCCAAATAAACAGTGGATTGAATTTTGTGGGGATCATATTACATTTATAGCTGTATTTAGGAAAAAATGACATTATAAAGATAGTGTTTGTATTTTTATGTTTTATTAGCTATAACATAGCCATACTTGAGGCTGAGAAATACAGTATTGTTTACTTTTGATTATTCAAGTAGCTTATTTGCTTCAACCATTTCTCCTTGTTGGGAATATTCAGCTGAACTGAAGGTTTGTAACTCATCTCTGTGAGTCCTGGGTAACTATAAGACATTTGCTGGGCACAAAAGGTGACTTCAGTAACTTCTCAACAGAACCTTTGCCCAGTGAACTCATTGAGCCCTGTGTTAAGTAATACCAATGCAATATCTTTTTTCCTAGGATGATCCCAGTGAACTTAAAAAGAACTTAGTGGGTGTGGTGGTTTGAAAGAAAATGGCCCTCAAAGGAAGTGTCACTATTAGGAGGTATGGCTTTGTTGGAGTAGGTGTGGCCTTATTGGAGGATGTGTGTGTCACTATGGGGGTGGGTTTTGAAGTCTCCTATGCTCAAGATACTGCCCAGTGTCTCAGACCACTTCCTGTTGCCTGCAAGACGTAGGGTATGGCTACTTCTCCAGCACCATGTCTGCCTGCACACCACCATATCACACTATGATGATAATGGACTAAACCTCTGAAAATGCAAACCACCCAATTAAATGTTTTTCTTTTATCAGAATTGCGACAGTCATGGTGTCTCTTCATAGCAATAGAAACCCTAACTAAGACAGTGGGTTTAGGGCCAAAAGAACATATGGTCAATTTGTAATATCCTCGGGAAAATAATTCCCCAAAAATGTATTAGTTAAGAATCTGGACTAGTAATAACAAAAATTCTTGAGGAATATTTTAAATATTTTAAAATAGATTTGTCTCTGAAGAAGCAGCTTCATTTTCTTACTTGAAGAACTCTTAGGTCAAAGCAGATGAGATTTAAATTGGATGGCCAGGGTACTAGAATCCCTAGCATACTGCAGAAGGTCTGTCGGGTGGTTATGTGCAACAAAGAAGGAAGGAAATTGGTGTTTTGAGTTGTGTGTATGTCTAGAGGCCTGAAGTCTCTCTATCTTGTTTTTTGAGTCTGTCATTGACTTATCTTAGCAGTTTGGTTAGATTGCTGACTAGTAAACTCCAGGGATTCTTCTTTCTCCATCTTTCCAGAGCTGGAACCACAAGTGAGTAATTCGACTTAAATATTAACGATTTTTGTTTTTTGAGACAAGGTCTCACTGTGTATCCTTGGGTGTCCTACAATTTACTATGAAGACCAGATGGTCTCAAACTCACAAAGGTTCACCTGCCTCTGCCTCTGAGTGCTGGGATTAAAGGCGTATGCCACCACATGCCTCGAACACATAAATAGTTTTAAATTAGGTTAGTGATTTCAGTATTCCTACATTGCTGCTGGAGAGTTTGAGGCATAGGAGCTTGTCAGAATCAGCTGTGACAGGAGGGTCAGTGTTTGTTTTCTGCAAACCCAAGCANGTATCCATATCCAAACCAGAAAGGAGAATTCTTAGTGCTCTGTATCAGGAGATGGTAACACTATATTTTTGTAAATAAGGTTTTATTGAGACACAGCCATGCACTTTCACCCTGTATTGTTGATGACTGTTTTTGAGCTATCATAGCAGAGGTAAGGAGTTGCAACTTACCTCTCTAAGGTAAGGGACTGTGTGCCTGTAAAGCCTAAAATATTGGCTATCTGGCCCTTTGCAGAGAACATCTGCTGACCCCTGGGTTTATATAGCCCTCTTCAAAACTCTTGGCCAATTTAGGGAAGTTTTGGTTTTGAAACCTAGTAGTAAGCAACATCAGTTTACTTTTGCAGATATGAAACTTGGATCCTAATACTTTCTTCAGCCTCTCTCAGACCTTCTCCCCCAACTTGGAAAGTGGCCCAATAAGTGAAATGAAACTTGGCCTGATCAGCAATATTGAGAAAGTGGAAGGTGAAAGTATTGACATCTGTTTGTATTTTGTAATCCCAACTTCTCTGGCAGCGTATGACATGGTGAAAGTGTTCTGGCCGGCTAGCTAGCTCACATTTTGTGGGAGATTGTCTGCTGTTATCTGACCTTGGTTGGAGTTATGCTCATGAAGAAACACAGCTTGATAGGAGATCAGTATCTTTGCCTGCATAGTAGCTTTTTAAGGGAATATCCTTTTTTCCAGTTTTACTAATTGTATTAAATTTGAGTGTTGTGTATTTAATATTGATATATATAGATATATGTATATTTTTAGTTACATGCTTAAGCTGACAAAATATATGTAAAATAAAACTTACCATCCTGTCTATTCTTAATCATAATTCACTAGTGTTAAGTATATTCACATTCTCAGTACACTTCTTAGCTTGCAAAACTGACACCACATACCTCCTGCACAATGTCCTGTTACCCACCCACTCCACCCTGGATTCACTGTTCTGCATCTGTCTCTTTAAGTCTTTACTTGTCACCTTCCATAAGTGGAGTCAAGCAGCATTTGTCTTGTAAAATTCAGTTAGTTTGTTGTTTTTGAGAATTTCATACATGAGTACTGTAGTTACATAAATTTACCCCTCTCTCCCCTATTCAACTCCTCTTATGTCTCTGTCTACTCCCTCTCAAGTCTGTATCTCCTCTTGAATTGTTATTGCTCTCTCTCTATATATATACATATGTATATATGTATATATGTATATATATGTACATATATGTGTGTATATACATACACATATAAACATACATATACACACATATATGTAAACTTTACTAAGTCCAGTTTGTATTGCTCTTATGTACATGTATTTAGAGATGACCCCTTGGGACTGGATAGCCTATCAGAGGGCTTGTCCTTGGAGCAGACTGATTCTTCCGTTCTCAGCAGCCATTGATTACTTGTAGTTCNTCATCTAGGGGTGGGGCCTGGTGAAATTTCTCCTTTCTTGGCATATTTACTGGCATCATCATTGAGCATCTGTCATTTTGTGAGTGACTTATTTAACATGTTTTCAAATTTCATCCATAGCCATGTCAGAATGTCATTTTCTTTCTTTCTGCCTTGCTTCTTTCTGTTTTTTAACTTTTGAGACAGAATCTCACTGTGAGCTCTCCTGGAACTCACTGTGTAGACAAGGCTGATCTTGAACTAATAGAGATCTATGTGTCTGGATAAAAGTTATGTGTCACTACAGCTGGCCGCTCAGGCCAAGCAAACATTCTACCACTGTGATGATCCCTTAGCCCTACAATTTTTTTCTTTTTAAAGACTGGAGAGTAACCTATTTTATACATGTATGTGTGTGTGTATATGGGCCACACTTTATTATTTAAATGTTCATCTGATGGTGGGCACATGTGTTATTTCTGTGAATTATGCTACCGTGAACACGGATGAACAAATGTCTGTTTGAACCCCCATTCTCAGTGCTTTCAGGAATAGCTGCAAAAGTGAAGTTGCTGGATTATATGGCAATTTGAGTTTGAATTTTTTGAAGAAAGGAACTTGTGCATTTTAATCAGGTTTGCCCATCTTATCTCTCACTTCCTGCTGGTCTAGTCTTTTGCTCTGTGGTTGCTTCATCCTCAGAGAAGCGATGCCCTGACATGACGAGAAGTGCAAGGGTTTATTGGGAAAGGGGGAAATCCCTGCGAAGGATAAGGATGAGGAACAGGAGTAGTTAGGAGAGTCTTTATGCTGCATTGAAGATCAGACCAAAGAAAAGAAAGAGGGCTGCATAGGCAGCCTTAGATTTATTGCAATTCTAGTCAGGATGTAGGAAGGTTGGTAGAAGTTATTGAGTCGGTGTTCACAGTAGCTGGGGAATGGGCTGGTGCTACTATTGATGTCTTTGGTGGAGGCAGCTGGGGAAGTGTACCCTCAATATCATGATGAATTCACAGAGCACCAGCTGGGAGGTGTGCTAGTTAGCTTTATGTTGCTGTGACAAAATACCCAAGATAAACTAATTAAATATTTATTTTGCTTCATGGTTTAAGAATTTTCAGTCATCTGTTTGCCTCTGTTGCCTTTGGGATTGTGGCAAGGCAGTATATCTTGATGGTAGAGGCAACTGCTCCTCTAATGGTGACTAGGAAGCAAGATAGAGGGAAGATTGGGTTTCCTTATACAATAAATTGTGTTACTCACTTTTCCTCACATTGGACTTAAGGGAGAAGAGTTTTATTGAGCTCATGTTTCCAGAGGTTCCAGTGTGATACAGAAGGTAGGGCATGGTAGAGCCCTCCATTGCTAAGGAGGGGTAAGAGACCAGGGACTGCGGGGTTGGAGAGAGAGAATGTCCTGCATCCACTGCTGTCTCCTCCTTTATCCCAACTGAGGTTACATCCTATTGGATGGTGTCACACATCCAGGACAGACCTTCATCCCTTAGTAATTCCCCGCTGGGAACAAGTTCATGCCTAGATGCCACCATTTCCTACTAATGTCACCATCCCAATGCCACCATTTTGATGCCACTGTCTGGGTCCAAGCTCCCAGTACATTCACTTTGGGCAGGAACATACAAGATCCAGATTACTAGAAGCAGCTTCTTAGAATTCTACTGTTGGTGAAAGTTTGTCCGGTTCCGCCCAGCTCCCTCAGCCGCTTAGACCCAAGTAAACACACAGAGGCTTATATTATTTTTAAACTATGGCCCTGGCAGGCTTCTTGCTAGCTAGCTCTTACATCTTAAATTAACCCATTTTTATAAATCTATGTCNCCACGTGTTCCGTNCCTTTACCTGTGTGCCATTACATGCTGTTCTCTAGATGGCAGAATGGCATCTGCCCTGTTCTGCNTTCTTCTCCTCTCTCTCTAGTTAGAATGTCTTGCCTAACCTTATTCTGCCTCACCATTGGCCAAACAGCTTTATTTATCAACCAATCAGAGCAACACATATTTAGAAAGACATTCCCATCATTCTACCTGCAGCAAAAAGCTTAGTGTTGTGTTTTCATCACTGTATTCTCGTATCTCTTGCCACCAAAGATATAAATATTCTTCTATTGCAGTACTTGGACTTGAACTCTGGACTTTTGCAGACTAAACAAGCACTCTACCAGTGAGCTACACCCTCAACATGATAATGAACATTAAGAAAATTTATTTTTAGTTTTGTGTAGTGTGTCTGTGTGTCGTATATGCATGTGAGTGCAGGTGCTCTTGGAGACCAGAGGTTTTCATGGAGTTGAAGTTTCAGGTGGTTATGAGCCTCCTCCCCCAAACGTGGATCTTTGGAGTTGAACTCATACCTCTGAAAGAGTAGTACATGACCTTTTTTCCAAGATCTACTATGTTTTCAAATTTTATTCATTATTTATTTATTTTTTGTTTTTTGAGACAGGGATTCTATGTGTGTACATTTACTTTTTTATAATTACATAATTTCCCCCTTCTCTTTCTTCCCTCCAGTCCTTCCTGTGTGCTCCCTTTACTCCCTCTTAAAATCATGATGTCTTTTTCTTTGTTATTACCACACACACACACACACACACACACACACACACACGCACACACTCATACCTTCATCAGTCCACTTAGTGTTACTTTATGTGTCTGATTTGATTTCAGGGGTAACCACTTGGTTAGATAACCACTTAGGGGCCTCATCCCTGGGGAAGACCATTTCTCCTGCTCTCAGCGTTCCTTAATCCCCTGTAGTTTTTGTTTTTTGCTGAAGCCCATGAGCTTTCCCTCTTTCCATGTTAGCATGCCTATTTTCCCATTTCTGAGTCTTAAGTGGAGGAGTTGTGTTGTAAAAAATATGGAACACATTGTGAATTTGTGTGTAGAGGTCATGCTAATTTCTGTATCAGGTCCAGGAAAAAAACTAAACATATAAAAAAGAGGTGAGTATTAAAGAATCAGTAGGATATAGGGAAATGAGGGGAGAAGGGAATTACAGATTAAAGGAATAAGAGGATCATTGGTGGGAATTTCATTTTAAAATATTTATTTTTCATTATGATACTATCATGCATATGTAATTGTTCTTCACTCATATTTACAGCCTCCCTCTCCTCTCCCTGGTGTTCCTCCCTTCTACTTCCATATAAAATAATTATATATAAAATTATTACATACACTCACAATTCTATGAAGATAGCCATTGAGTTGGGAGGAAGCAGGAGTTTGCTTCAGGAAGTAGCAAGCTGGGGAACAGACCTGTGTGGGGGTGGGAGAGCTGGGGCACGGGTGTG
>LZPO01035258.1:17443-49703 GCA_001675575.1 Neotoma lepida
TTTCTGGATGTGACTTTCCTGCTCAGTGGTGAGACCTTTCTCTCCCAGCTTCAGAGAGCTGCCCCTACCCCAGCGTACTTTATGTTTGCTTGAGTAAGAGGATGACTCAGATGTTCAGTGCAGTGGTTCTCATGGTTGTGATGTCTTGATCATCGTCGTTAGCAGCAGCACCTGGAAGCTTGTTAGAAATGTGAATTCTNCAGCCTTGTCCCAGACAGACTGAGTCAGAAACCCTGGGGTCAGGTCTAGACGTCTGTGCTTCCAGAAGCCTTCCAGATGATTCCCATTTATGCTCAAGTTTTGAAAATACTGATTCAGGGAACAGTCTGATATGGTCTATTTCATGAATATTGAACTTTTATATTTTATAGTCTACTTTCCCACACACTTAGAAACCCAAAGAAATATTCATTAATTCCTTTTCCCTAAAGATTTACTTTTATTTTTCTGTATATGAGTGTTTACCTCCATGTGTGATGTGCACCAGAGGCCAGAAGAGGGCCTCACATTCCCTAGAACTAGAGTTACAGACAGTTGTAAGCCATTGTGTGGGTGCTAGGAACTGTACCCAGGTCATCTGCAAGAGCAGCAAGGGCTGTGAACTTCTGAGCCATCTCTCCAGCCAAAATTGATTAATTCTTGATATTCCTTGTTGGGAGTAATGAGATTACTTTGTGCTTGAATTAGAAGCTTTGCATCAAAGGAAAGGCTCTGCTTGGCCATTCCTTAGGAAATGAATATTCCTGGAAATACTGCAGCTGTCAGGAGCATGTAAGACTGTGGTTCTCAACCTGTAAGTCACAACCACTTTGGGGTCAAATGACCCTTTCACAGCTGTCACCTAAGACATATCAGAAAACACAGATATTTATATTATGATTTATAACAGTAGCAAAATTATAGTTATGAAGTAGCAATGAAATAATTTTGTGGTTGGGGGTCACCACAGCATGAGGAACTGTATTCAAGGGTCTCAGTGTTGGGAAGGTTGAGGACCACTGGTCTCAGAAGAAGGACCTTTGGATGTCTTTCTAATCCTCTAAGGAGATGACATTGACATAGATTTGATAAGTTCTGCTGCTAAGACAGATCTAAACCCCACTATTGTTAGTCACTTATTCAACATATAACAGTACTATGTGGTGATATTTTATTTGTCTTCCCTAATAAAATTTATCTGAGGGTCAGAGGAAAAACGGGGCTGCCAGCCACTTATAGAAAACAATAGCTATGCAAGTTAGCACACGCCCTTAATCCATTTGGTTCTCTGTGACTCCAAGGTCACATGGGGAACTAGCAGTAGGAGGTGGTGGCACACGCCTTTAATCCCAGCATCAACCTTAGAGTTCTGAAGATCCATGCAGACAAGACAGGAAGTGATGTAGCTTGGGAGGAAAAAGCCAGGTTAGACCGGAAGGCTCTCTCTTTGCTCCGCTTCGCTCCTGGGAAGTAGAAGCAGCGTTGGTGAGTGGTGGCTTGCTCCTAATTCCTCTGATCTCTGTCAGATTTTCACCCTTATTTCTTGTTCCGCGTGTTTATTAATAAGACTGGTTAGAAGTTCTTCTTACAGTACTATGCTGGGGTTTTAGAAATACATCAACTCACAAAACAGACATGTTTTCTATTATGGAGTTCAAGGCCTAGTGGAAGGTGAAAATATGTAAATAAGAATTAACTGTAGAATGTGATTTGGTGTGTGTGTGTCAGGACAGGAGGGAACCCAGGGTACTTGGAGGTACCCTGTCATCTTAGACGTTGGTGGTTAACCAATCCTGGGTTGCTTAAAGATCTGTCAAAGAAAGAATTGTTTAAACTGATACCTAACGGATGGTCAGCCATTGTTTGGCATAGAAGAAAAGAGAATACAAGGCTGAATGGAGGTGAATTCATTGATAGGAAATGTTAGAGCACGTGTCTGCAGGAGAAAATTATAGTTCAATTTTAGGTAAGTTGAATTTGTAAACCACCCAAGAGGTGATGAAATTGCCATCCACACCTGAGCTCAGATGTGATGACAGAATAAACATTTGACAGCCATTAACANGTGAAGAGTGCTGAGACCAAAGCAGCATGTGAGATGTCCTGGCGAGAGTGACTGTGAGCAGGTCTGGGAACCCAGAGATGTCCTGTAGAAGAAACCAGCCGAGGAAGGGAAACCTGTGCAATCCCATGAAGAGTGGTCAAGAGGAAGGAAGCCAGTACTTGGAATATGGCAGATAGCATGGAGGCCAAGGAAGCCAGTTTCACTACCTTCTGGAAATGGCTCTAGTGATAATCACAGTGTGTACCTGATGGAAGTCAGGCCAGGTCATGACAGGGTAGGGTCACATAGTGCTCCCCCCTCATCAGCCAGCAACTCCTGCCACTCTTCCAGACCATCATTCTTCAGGAAATATTTCTTTCTGAGACAGATGAAATGGTGCTTGCTAAGTCATAATTTACTAAGAGCAACCCTCCCCAATTCCACAGTTGTTTTTCAACTTGGTGTCCCTTTCTGAGCAGAATCCATCAGCCTTTCCATACTTTCCTTATCTCATTCCAGTTTCAGGTCGTTGTATTTCAGTCTGCCTCTGGTCTCAGCTTGAGTTTGGATAGAGTTAGGGACAGCTGTGCACTTTGTACCTTCCCTGGCCCCAGCTGCAATGGCATATTGTGTCTAGCTTGTCTCTTAAGCCACTTGTAACTTCCTTGTCTTCCCCCTTTCTCTTTCTCTTTCTACAGACAGAGACTCTAGGGAGTTATTTTGGTCAAAATTAGCTGCACAGATGATATCTCCAGCTGCACATTCTTTGGTTCTCTTTGGCTCTACAAAAGTTCTTGGTGTTGCNGGGCGGTGGTGGCACACGCCTTTAATCCCAGCACTTGGGAAGCAGAGGCAGGCAGATCTCTGTGAGTTCGAGGCCAGCCTGGGCTACCGAGTGAGTTCCAGGAAAGGCGCAAAGCTACACAGCGAAACCCTGTCTCGAAAAACCAAAAAAAAAAAGTTCTTGGTGTTTTGAAAATTCATCTAGATGACCAATAGTAGGGACAGTGGTCCACCTAAATCAGTGGTTCTCGGCCTTCCTAATGCTACAACNCTTTAATACAATTCCTTATGTTGTGGTGACCCCATAATCATAAAATTATTTCATTGCTACTTAATAAATGTAATTTTGCTACTGTTATAAATTGTAATGTAAATATCTTGTATTTTCCATTGGTCTTAGATGACCCCTGTGAAAGGCTCACCAAAGGGGTTGTGACCCACAGGTTGAGAACACTGACCTAGATAGTCTCTAAAAACATTAAAAGTGGTTCTAAAATTCTGTNGTTAGTCTTGTCAGTTGAAGTGAATGGGATAAATACTTAACAATATAGTGAGAACCCAAATAAAAATATATACTAATAATTTCTGTGTCATTTTTGATGATCATGCTATCAATAAAATGGATGAGTCATGATACTATTAACTATACAGCTCAATACATGAAAAAGATTTAGTATATTTTAAAAACATCATCCTGAAATCACCATGAAGGCTAAAGATTATGGTTGAACGTAACATGGAACCACACAGGATGTACTCATGGCTTCAGGTATCCCCCTAGGCTGATGATCTCCAATCTTCTTGAAGCCTATTTTCCTTCCTAAAGTATAACCGCTGGCTCGTTTTAGTTAATGTTTGGATGGTATTATCTCAGTGATCATAGATTCCCTTTGAGCATTTATCTCCTTTCCTAAACAAACTGCACTTCCTATTTTTGTTGTATCTCTAAAGTATCCCAACCACTTCTCAAGAGTTCTCAGTTTTCTTTGATACTTCTTTTCCTTGTGCCCTTGATACTCAGTCTACTGCTCAAGCTTGCTGATGGTGCAAACAAGTTGTCTCTGCTTCTCTCCCCACTCACTGTGATAGAGGAACCTAGATATGTTACATTTTTTTTATTGTTATAAGATTTTAAACATTTCTTAAGTGCTAAAGGGCCTCTGTTCATTCTCCCTTGAACACATCAATAGAGATATCCAATAAGTCTTCTGAAGTTACAATAATGATTAACCTGACAAGATAAGCCTATGGGTACAATAGTANCGTGTTACAGGGTAANAACTGGTTTTGTTTGAATTTAAGGTTCACTCTGCAAAACAAAACACATGTGATATTGTAAATATTGCCAAAAAGTCATGTCTGAGGAGCTCAGAGGCCATAGGGAGAGCCTAATACTATGATTTTACTAAGTTGACATTGTGTCAAACTGACTTCTAAATATATTTCTCTATACTCTTAGATCGTTGCAGCTCTTGGACCTCAACAGAGAAAAACCTTGTTCAGTAGATGATGGTTAATGCTGAAATTCACAACCTGTCAGCGTGTAGAGGATAAGTCTGTGTAGAGTGCTCAGCCACACACAGGACATTTATACCATAGCCCCTCACCCTGTGAAGCTCAGGAAACATCCTGGAAAAAGGAGTAGAAAGATTGTAAGAGCCAGAGGCCAAGGAGGACTGGAGCAGACCAGCACCTTCTGGACATGACTCATGAATTCACAGCAGCTGTGGTCGCCTGCACAAGATCTATATAAGATTAAGACAGTCAGCATTCCAGCATGGCTGGGAAGGGGCCTGTGAGCCCCTGCCCCTAACTGAGAAGCTATTCGCAGTTGATGGCTACTAAGGTAGGGAGAAGTAGTTTTCTTCAGGGAAGTGGTTCCTGGTAGGTTGACCGTGCTCTTGTGGATGCCCCTATAAATATGAATATACAGGCAGCACTAATTGGTCTCAGTGGGTTATAAAAAAAGGAGTATGTAAAGTTGGGAGGGGGATATGGAGGGCAGATCTGGAAAAGTTGGACAGAGGAGTACAGGTGAATATGATTGAAATATACCATGTGCATGTATGAGGCTCTCAAAGAATAAGTAGAAAATTGACTTAGGAAAAATAAATATATGTGCTAAAAATTTGTTTCATTTCCCCCATTTTAATAGCATCATTGTTTAATACCTCAGAAAGGTGCTTCAGGGAGTTTCAGGACTTGGCAGCTGGTAATATGTGGGAAATGTTGTTACATAAACCCCAGTTGGGGTAAGAGACAGGTGGTATTTTTGAAGTTAGTGTCAACATGAGGCTGTAGCCACACTGACCGCCTCCAGCCCATCTGCAGGGACATTTCTGTCTCCAGTAAGTACAACCCCTCCCCTCTGCTTGCTTTGACTGCCTCTCCAGGTTCCCCTTTTTAAACCTTGAGTTTCAACTTGATGAGTCATCAAAAGGACTGGGTCACTGAATTCTATCTGGCAAGAACTTCAGAAGCTGTGGCTGTTCAGAGGAGCTGTTTTCTAGTCTTATCTCATCTTGACATTCATTAAACAAATACTCACTGAGAGACTTTTATGTTCCAAGTACTATTCCAAGGAATAGAATTAGAAACAAATGAACCAACCAAGACGTGGTTCTTGCCTTCATGGGACTTCCATGCCGGAGTGCTGGGCTACAACTTGTCCAGCTATGCAAGAGAGTTATGAGGTAGCTTGAAAGGTAATTCTGAATGAGGTCGGGCTGGGAGCCTGAGAAGGTTCATGGAGGAAGCAACAGCCAAGCTAAGAGTAGAGGGATGAGTAGGTGTTCAGCAGGAACAGAAGGGGGAGTGATCCAGAATAGTGTAGCCAAGAAAAGTGAAGTAAAATTAGTGGTCAGGCTTATAAGCACTTTATCTTGATCCTAAGAGTAGTGGGAAGTCCTGAAGGCTATGCAGAGGGCTCACATNATTAGACCCATGTTTCTCAAATGTACTTGACACTGTTAGTGGTTGAGTATGTCTTTCACTGAGGTACTTGAAAGTCATAAGATACTTAGGAGCACTTGTGAACTCTTCCCCCCTGGGACTATCTCTGTCACACATGGATTTGTCTCTTAGGTGTATACCTGTGGTCTTTAAATGACTTCTTACATAGCACACATCACTCTGTGTTTTATTTTGTGTTGCTGTGTCTTTTTCCAACCCTGTTTGAAGGTTTTTGGAGCCAGAAACTCTATCTTATTCTCCAGTGCATCTGTAGTGCCCTGAACAGTTCTTGGCATGTGACACACATCCAGTAAGCATTTACAGATGAGCACTTGAGTAGTTCAGTGTTCCTTCCAAAGTGCCTTCAGAAGAATTAAGCATGGGGGCTGGTGAGGTGGCTCAGTGCATGAAAGTACAAGCCTGGCAACCTTAGTTCATCCCCTGGGACCCATGAGAATATGTCAGGTGTGGTGGGATGTGCCTGTAATCCCAGCACACCCATAGGATGGAGGAGCTCCTGGAATCTTGTTGGCCAGCTAACTTGGACTATACAATATGGCACAAACGAGATATTCCTCCTCAACAAAGGGGCAAGAGAAAGCTGACACTTGAGAGCCGTCCTCTGACCTTCACATGCAGGGTATGGTGTATGCACACATACACTCACATAACACAGATACACGTGCATGCTCATGTGCATGCGCACACACATACACACACACAGAGAGAGACAAAAATAAAAGAAACTTAGAGAATAACAATCCTATCAGAAAACTGTTGAAAAGTTNGGCTACCGAGTGAGTTCCAGGAAAGGCGCAAAGCTACACAGCGAAACCCTGTCTCGAAAAACCAAAAAAAAAAAGTTCTTGGTGTTTTGAAAATTCATCTAGATGACCAATAGTAGGGACAGTGGTCCACCTAAATCAGTGGTTCTCGGCCTTCCTAATGCTACAACNCTTTAATACAATTCCTTATGTTGTGGTGACCCCATAATCATAAAATTATTTCATTGCTACTTAATAAATGTAATTTTGCTACTGTTATAAATTGTAATGTAAATATCTTGTATTTTCCATTGGTCTTAGATGACCCCTGTGAAAGGCTCACCAAAGGGGTTGTGACCCACAGGTTGAGAACACTGACCTAGATAGTCTCTAAAAACATTAAAAGTGGTTCTAAAATTCTGTNGTTAGTCTTGTCAGTTGAAGTGAATGGGATAAATACTTAACAATATAGTGAGAACCCAAATAAAAATATATACTAATAATTTCTGTGTCATTTTTGATGATCATGCTATCAATAAAATGGATGAGTCATGATACTATTAACTATACAGCTCAATACATGAAAAAGATTTAGTATATTTTAAAAACATCATCCTGAAATCACCATGAAGGCTAAAGATTATGGTTGAACGTAACATGGAACCACACAGGATGTACTCATGGCTTCAGGTATCCCCCTAGGCTGATGATCTCCAATCTTCTTGAAGCCTATTTTCCTTCCTAAAGTATAACCGCTGGCTCGTTTTAGTTAATGTTTGGATGGTATTATCTCAGTGATCATAGATTCCCTTTGAGCATTTATCTCCTTTCCTAAACAAACTGCACTTCCTATTTTTGTTGTATCTCTAAAGTATCCCAACCACTTCTCAAGAGTTCTCAGTTTTCTTTGATACTTCTTTTCCTTGTGCCCTTGATACTCAGTCTACTGCTCAAGCTTGCTGATGGTGCAAACAAGTTGTCTCTGCTTCTCTCCCCACTCACTGTGATAGAGGAACCTAGATATGTTACATTTTTTTTATTGTTATAAGATTTTAAACATTTCTTAAGTGCTAAAGGGCCTCTGTTCATTCTCCCTTGAACACATCAATAGAGATATCCAATAAGTCTTCTGAAGTTACAATAATGATTAACCTGACAAGATAAGCCTATGGGTACAATAGTANCGTGTTACAGGGTAANAACTGGTTTTGTTTGAATTTAAGGTTCACTCTGCAAAACAAAACACATGTGATATTGTAAATATTGCCAAAAAGTCATGTCTGAGGAGCTCAGAGGCCATAGGGAGAGCCTAATACTATGATTTTACTAAGTTGACATTGTGTCAAACTGACTTCTAAATATATTTCTCTATACTCTTAGATCGTTGCAGCTCTTGGACCTCAACAGAGAAAAACCTTGTTCAGTAGATGATGGTTAATGCTGAAATTCACAACCTGTCAGCGTGTAGAGGATAAGTCTGTGTAGAGTGCTCAGCCACACACAGGACATTTATACCATAGCCCCTCACCCTGTGAAGCTCAGGAAACATCCTGGAAAAAGGAGTAGAAAGATTGTAAGAGCCAGAGGCCAAGGAGGACTGGAGCAGACCAGCACCTTCTGGACATGACTCATGAATTCACAGCAGCTGTGGTCGCCTGCACAAGATCTATATAAGATTAAGACAGTCAGCATTCCAGCATGGCTGGGAAGGGGCCTGTGAGCCCCTGCCCCTAACTGAGAAGCTATTCGCAGTTGATGGCTACTAAGGTAGGGAGAAGTAGTTTTCTTCAGGGAAGTGGTTCCTGGTAGGTTGACCGTGCTCTTGTGGATGCCCCTATAAATATGAATATACAGGCAGCACTAATTGGTCTCAGTGGGTTATAAAAAAAGGAGTATGTAAAGTTGGGAGGGGGATATGGAGGGCAGATCTGGAAAAGTTGGACAGAGGAGTACAGGTGAATATGATTGAAATATACCATGTGCATGTATGAGGCTCTCAAAGAATAAGTAGAAAATTGACTTAGGAAAAATAAATATATGTGCTAAAAATTTGTTTCATTTCCCCCATTTTAATAGCATCATTGTTTAATACCTCAGAAAGGTGCTTCAGGGAGTTTCAGGACTTGGCAGCTGGTAATATGTGGGAAATGTTGTTACATAAACCCCAGTTGGGGTAAGAGACAGGTGGTATTTTTGAAGTTAGTGTCAACATGAGGCTGTAGCCACACTGACCGCCTCCAGCCCATCTGCAGGGACATTTCTGTCTCCAGTAAGTACAACCCCTCCCCTCTGCTTGCTTTGACTGCCTCTCCAGGTTCCCCTTTTTAAACCTTGAGTTTCAACTTGATGAGTCATCAAAAGGACTGGGTCACTGAATTCTATCTGGCAAGAACTTCAGAAGCTGTGGCTGTTCAGAGGAGCTGTTTTCTAGTCTTATCTCATCTTGACATTCATTAAACAAATACTCACTGAGAGACTTTTATGTTCCAAGTACTATTCCAAGGAATAGAATTAGAAACAAATGAACCAACCAAGACGTGGTTCTTGCCTTCATGGGACTTCCATGCCGGAGTGCTGGGCTACAACTTGTCCAGCTATGCAAGAGAGTTATGAGGTAGCTTGAAAGGTAATTCTGAATGAGGTCGGGCTGGGAGCCTGAGAAGGTTCATGGAGGAAGCAACAGCCAAGCTAAGAGTAGAGGGATGAGTAGGTGTTCAGCAGGAACAGAAGGGGGAGTGATCCAGAATAGTGTAGCCAAGAAAAGTGAAGTAAAATTAGTGGTCAGGCTTATAAGCACTTTATCTTGATCCTAAGAGTAGTGGGAAGTCCTGAAGGCTATGCAGAGGGCTCACATNATTAGACCCATGTTTCTCAAATGTACTTGACACTGTTAGTGGTTGAGTATGTCTTTCACTGAGGTACTTGAAAGTCATAAGATACTTAGGAGCACTTGTGAACTCTTCCCCCCTGGGACTATCTCTGTCACACATGGATTTGTCTCTTAGGTGTATACCTGTGGTCTTTAAATGACTTCTTACATAGCACACATCACTCTGTGTTTTATTTTGTGTTGCTGTGTCTTTTTCCAACCCTGTTTGAAGGTTTTTGGAGCCAGAAACTCTATCTTATTCTCCAGTGCATCTGTAGTGCCCTGAACAGTTCTTGGCATGTGACACACATCCAGTAAGCATTTACAGATGAGCACTTGAGTAGTTCAGTGTTCCTTCCAAAGTGCCTTCAGAAGAATTAAGCATGGGGGCTGGTGAGGTGGCTCAGTGCATGAAAGTACAAGCCTGGCAACCTTAGTTCATCCCCTGGGACCCATGAGAATATGTCAGGTGTGGTGGGATGTGCCTGTAATCCCAGCACACCCATAGGATGGAGGAGCTCCTGGAATCTTGTTGGCCAGCTAACTTGGACTATACAATATGGCACAAACGAGATATTCCTCCTCAACAAAGGGGCAAGAGAAAGCTGACACTTGAGAGCCGTCCTCTGACCTTCACATGCAGGGTATGGTGTATGCACACATACACTCACATAACACAGATACACGTGCATGCTCATGTGCATGCGCACACACATACACACACACAGAGAGAGACAAAAATAAAAGAAACTTAGAGAATAACAATCCTATCAGAAAACTGTTGAAAAGTTCCTATGCTCTTACATCTAGTTTCTTTTCAGTATATAGTTGCTCTTTTATATATTTTGCATAGATGGTCTTTTTTTTTAAAGCTTATTATAAACATTTTTATTTAAAAAGTTTTCATACAATATATATTGCTCATATTCTTTTCCCCCTCCAATTCTTCCAGATACTCCTGACCTTCTTACCTACCCAAGTTCGTGTTTTTTCTCACAAAACAAAGCAACAGTAACAACAACAAAAAACACTCAAAATATATAATTCAGCAAGAATTCTTCAAGTGGGGATAAGTGCTGCAAGCATAGTATTTCCTACGCTGAGGCAATGACATTCTGACTAGGGAATATTTCAACCCTATAGGAAACATACAAATTTAGCATTAAGATTATTTTTTTTTCCTGAGGGTCAAAGCTTAGTTCTTCATTTTATTACTGTTTCCATTGCTTGTTCTACTCTATCCTTTTTCTGTTCTGTTCTTCTACCCTGATGTTTCCTTTCTTAGATGGAGAGATGGCTCAGCCGTTAAAGGCTGGGCTCACAACCAAAAATAGATGGTCTTTTTTGAATATAACAATTTCTTTTAATTTTGGAACAAGTTTAGATTTACAGAAAAGTTACAGAGATAGTGCAGGAAGTTGCTGTATGCCAGGTCCTCCAATGCCAACATCCTGAATTACCATTGTATAAAAACAAAGAAATTAACATAAGTATGTTGCTGTCAACTAAAGTACAGGTTATATTTTTCTTTCACCAAGTTTTCCCATTAGTACCCTCTTGGGCCAAATTATATTTGTTATCATGTCTTCTAATCTCCTGAAGCCTGTTACAATCTCATAAATATCTGTTCATTCTGACCTTGTGACTAAATCAGGACTGACTAAATATCCTGTAAAATGTCCCACAATCTGGGTTTGTCTGATGTTTTCTCGTGAACAGACCAGGGTTGTGGGCTTTTGGGGGAAACCCATAAAATTGGAACATGCTTCTTGTCATATCATACATTGTCACTGATAATAACCTTATCATTCAGTTGAGGTAGCATTTGCCAGGCAGTTTTCTCCACTGTAAAGGAATTGTCTTTTTGGTGTCCTGTTGTGTTCTTTGAAAGTGAGTCACTAAGTTTAACTCATTCCTGAACAAAGTAAGGGAAAAGGTAAGGTCTAATTCCTAAGGTGGAATACATATCTATGTGCATATAATGCCAAGGGTGGTGGCGTATGCCTTTAATCTCAGCACTTGGGAAGCAGAGGCAGGCAGATTTCAGTGAGTTTGAGGCCAGTTTGGTCTACAAAGCGAGTTCCAGGACAGCCAGAACTACACAGAGAAACCCTGTCTTGAAAAACCAAATAAATAAATAAATANATAAATAAATAAATAAATAAATAACTATATAATATATGTGCTATGTAATTTAGAATTCCTTCATAAGGAAGATTGATCTCTATTTGATTCTGTATTTGTTTACTTATNCTAGTATGGACTTATGTATGTTTATATTATACTTTGGCTAATAGTCCCATAGACCATTGTTTATTTTGTTGCTCAAATTGCTGAGAGGCTTGATCATAAGCGGCTCTTTCAGACTGATTCCTGTTTCTTTTTTGTTGTTGTTGTTGTTTTGTTTTTCAAGACAGGGTTTCTTTATATAGTCCTGGCTGCCCTGGAACTAGGTCTGCAGACCAGACTGGCTTTGAACTGAGAGAGATCCACTTGCCTCTGCCTCCCAAGTGCTGGAATTAAAGGCATGTGCCACTACCACTGGGCAAAGTCTCTCTCTCTCTCTCTCTCTCTCTCTCTCTCTCTCTCTCTCTCTCTCTCTGTGTGTGTGTGTGTGTGTGTGTGTGTGTGCGTGTTTCCTGTTTCTTTTTACTTGCCCTCATCCTTTTGTTTCTAAACACTTCCTTATTTTCTGATACTATAAGATTGTTCACATGTGTCTTACACTTTTCTTGTCCTGGGCCTAGATTTAGATATTTAGTAAGTAAGTAAATATCTAGAAGCAAATATCCAGGTGGGAGGTGTGCCCATTGCTTTAGGGGTCTCATTGCCTCTGAGCTTGGTGAATAGGAGTTACAATTGTATATGTGTGTGTTAATCCTGTAAATACATCTCGTAATTATTTCCACGTATCTCTATGTGTGTGTGTGTGTGTGTGTGTGTATGTGTATGAAGTTAAACACTGTGCTTATTACTAATGTTTTTATTGGAATCTAACTCCACAGGTTTCATCCTAAGCATCCTTGTTCATTTAACTCCCTTCCCAATAGTAAGAAACTTGGCATATACCATCTATTGTTCAGCTATTTAGTATACCCTTGTACAAAGCTAAAGTAATTTCATGAGGGAAAAAAGACAATGTAGAGTAGTACAGTACTGATGTATGGTTTCTTTCTTTTTAATATAACATACATTTTTTGAGACAATTTTGGGCCTCAATTATCCTAGGTTCGCCTCGACTTCCCTGTGTAACTGAGGATGACCATGAGCTTCCCCAGTCCAGGATTGCAGACATGTGTCATCATTCCTGCTTTCTGTGGTGCTGGAGATAGAATGCAAGGCTTGGTGCATGGTAGGAAGCTGTTCTACCAACCAAACTAGCTCCTAAGCCCAGAGTAGTTATTTTAGAAGAAAGTTGTCAACACCATAGTTGAGCAAATGGCACCTAAAGCCAGATCAGCTGGATTCAAATCATGGTTCCCTCAACTCATAGCTGAACAATATTGGATGTAATGCTATTTTTCCAGGTTCTTCATCTGTAAAGTAGGGAGAGTAATATACTTCACTCCCTGGTATTATTTGAGGATTCAATAAATTCACATATGTAAAGTATTCAGAATACTGTATGGGCTGTAGGAAATATCTTCAGGTGTTGTCTGTCACTGCCAAGGAAGAGCTGAAGTCTTTCTGGTGGTGTTTCTGTTTGATCACTTGAGGTAGAGTGACATGTAGCTCTGGCTGGCATTGGCCTTGCCATGAAATGCAGACTAATTTCCATCTCTTGACCCTTCTTAACTCTTCCCAAGCCCTTGGGTTACAGTATGTGCTACTGTGCCAAGCAAAATGAAGTCTATTTAAATTGCTGTGAGAGTAATGCTGGGGAAATTGGAGCACTATATCTTTTTATAACGATAGCATTATGTTTGTATGTAGCTTCCCCTATAAATTTTCTTCTACTCAATCACTCAAGTTGTCTTTCTGTCTGGAATTTAGTTTTATATTTTCTCAGTACTTTTTTTGAATTTCAGAAAATGTGTTAAACTTTAAANTCAAGATTTTTAAAAAGAGATTTATTTATTTTTTATGTACATTGGGATTTTACCTGCATGTATGTCTGTGTGAGGATGCCAGATCCACTGGAACGGGAGTTACAGACAGCTGTGAACTACCATGCNGGTGCTGGGAATTGAACCCAGGTCCTTTAGAAGANTGGCCAGGGCTCTTAACCATTGAGTCACTCTAGCCCCTAATTCTAGATTTTTAATGCATTAATGCAGTAGATTTTGGCCTCCTTGGGGTCTTGGATTATCACCTTACCTAATTTTTCATCTCCAGCTAGAATCCTTGAATATTGCTAGAAAATGGATGAAGGGTTGAGTTATAGTGACTTTGGAGTTCAGTGGTATGAGTCGTATGTTCATCTGCTACATTCTGATTTTTTTTTCTGTAATTAAGCCTGGATTCCCTATTAATTTTGGGGAAGCCCATAGACTTTTTGTACCTTGAAATAGAGTTTTAGTGCTTCACTCATTTATGATAGTGTTCTGCCTGTTGTCGTTAGTAACACTGCACAGGGAGAATGGACACAGTTCCTGCCCAGTGACAGTCAGCACTTCTGGGCAGACGATGAATTACTGCTGTATTAGCCAGGCTTCAGTGAACCCAGCTGCAGCTGTGTCTGCTGTGTCTGATAAAATACATTGTGTGTTCCTCCAACCATTTTCCATTTATACCAAGAAAGAACAAAAAATACTAACTAAAAAACAAAACCAAAAACCCCCCCACAACCCCAGACCACGGATAGTCAGAGACCAGGTGCTTTTGAATGTTCATTCATATAGAATTACTAATTTTGTATTTGTTAAAACATAAAATTTGGCAGGCCAGATGGTTCAGTGGGAAAGGGCACTTGTCGCCAAACTTGATGACCTGAGTGTGATCCTTGGAACCTATGTGGTGGAAAAACTGACCTAGCAAATCCTTGACCTTACACACACACACATACACACACACACACACACACACGCACACACACACACAGGCACACACACACACATGCACACACACACATACACACCCCACATTGCACACACATACCACATACACATGCAAACAACACACACACTTCACACACATACCATACACACTGTACATACACACCACACATATACATGCATTTATACATGCATGCACATACACAATTGAACCATTAATTGAGGTATAATTCTTTAATTTATACATTTTCCACAAAATGCCCTATCTATTTAACAGTAGCAAGAAGTATTTTATTTGGTCAAAAATAACTGAAAGAAGAAATCCTCTGAAAATTTCCAAAGTTCAAAATGACCTCTTCCATATTTTAACTATCTGTAGGCAATGTAGATTTCAGTATTAGCGTTTCTAACTGCAGCCAAAGCTGGGATGAAGAGACCAAATTTAAGCGGCCCAGAGTGAATGGAAGTCTTTGGGGTCCTTGGGAACCCTGAGAGTGCAGACAGACTGACAGGAGGGCTTACTGAGGTCCCAGGCTAAGTGGCTGAGGTCTAAGAAGCTGAGGACGCCATTTAGCAATGACCACTGAGTTACTGTCATCTTCTGCTGAGGTTTTACACGTGACCCCATCAGATGATCAGGTAGGTCCTAGTTTCTTCAGCACTGACTGTTTTAAGGATTAGTTTTATCTTCTCCAGGCCTGGTTTATTCTTGTTTAGCAAAGGTAGATGATTTGTTTCTTGGAGAGATTCTCCCACTTATATTTCACTTATATGAAGAAAATGATCCCAGACATTTTCCTGGGTGCCTCATCCTTGGAGTTCTATTCTTACCTACTCTTGGTTTATCTGAGGAGGCTGGGATGCATTTTGGCTGACTACTAAATATGATCCAGTCAGCAAGGCCTGAAAATTACAGGCTCTGAGGTCCCAGGAGGATTTGGGGCTGTTTAAATTATGTAAATGAAGAGACCAAGTGTAGGTGGTATTCATCACTGATCAACAACCCAGACTCCAACTGTATAGAACACGGATTGAACTGAACACCCCCACTGGACTCCGTTTGGGTGCAGGGTGTAGAGGCCACACGACTTGTACACAGCTGTGTCACCACAATGGTTAACCTACCATGGGGGAATTGATATGTGGTGGGCAACATTAGTCACCATGGGAAATGGTTTGGCCCTTTCTGGGGGGAATTTGTTGTAAAATAGAAGTTTCTATATAATACTGCCTACTGACTTGTTCAACACACTTCACAGAACAAGAAACTTTCCCGCACAGGAGCCATGGCTGCAGATCTCAACAGTGGGATGAGATATTGTATTTGCTTTAGGCTGTGCAGTTATTTACAACCTCCCAGGGCCTGTCATTTTCAGGCCTCGCGGATTGGAACATACTTTGTGGCTAGTCATGAACTGGGCAACTTGCCTGCTTACGAGGCTGCCAGTACCAGTAGCCTGTTCAGGTGATTGTTTAGAAACTTCTTACTCACTGGGCCAGATTCTGAATTTTTCCTGGCTTATATGTCTTTAGGCTCCTTGGAGACGCCAACCCACCGCCTACAATTTGTACTTGGGGTCACAGGATAACTACCGTGGCTTCAGAGGGACGGAAAGGTAATCTTGGCCCATTTCCTACAATTTAAAACAGCATTTGCCAGGAAGGCTTCTCCCCTCCAAGGCCATGACAAACATCACTGATTGTTGTATGAGAACTACTTTGACAGAACAGTCATATTGCAATGTAAGTCAGAGGTAATCAACACAATAACAGGTACCAGAATTCATTTGGTAACTGAGGGGAGGGAGAACAACCCATCTTGATGATTAATCCTTTCTACATTGGTCAGACCCAGAAACCTGGGCCACATGAGTCAGGACAGTACTGAGAAACCCAGAGCATAGGCAGAGAGGCAAAGCCCTCGTTGACTTTTTCCAGCTATCTGCCCTTGGTGCTTTGTCTCTATTCCAGAAAGTAAATGATGAAGAGCTGATGGAGTTGGCGAATGGATTAAAAGTCGCTGTGTTATGATCAAGTTTATTAACTCCTCTGAGCTTCAATTTGTCACTATTAAGATGAGAATTAAAATCGTTNGATCTGCTGTATTAGAAATAACCTGTGCATTGACTGGCACATGATAGCTGTCTGTCACTAATGCCTAGAAAGCACAGCAAGATCACTGATGGCCGAGCAGGTTAGATCACCGATGGCCGAGTGCTATGTTCTCTTTGATGAAACTAGGTTTAATAAATGCATTTACCCAACACAAAAGACAATTCCTAAAAAAAAAAAGTAAGAATTCTTTGCTAAATATTCAATTTTGTAACTGTGCTGGGTAGTTTTATTTTTATGTCAACATGACACAAGCTAGAGTTAACTGAAAGGAGGGAAACTCAGTTAAGAAAATGCCTCCATAAGATCAGGTTGTAGGCAGGCCTATAAGGCATTTTCTTAATTAATGATTGATGGGGGAGGGCCCAGGCCATTGTGGGTGGTGTGACCCCTGGGCAGGTAAGAAAGCAGGCTGAGCAAGCCATGAGAAACAAGCCAGTAAACAGCACCTTCCATGGCTTCTGCATCAGCTCCTGGCGCCAGGACCCTGCCCTGTGCGAGTTCTTGACCTTACTGCTTTAGATGATGAACTTTTACATAGAACTTTGAGTGAAATAAACGATTTCCTGCTGTGGGATGTCTTTCTGTATGCTGTGAATATGTGTTGCTCTGATGGGTTGATAAATAAAGCTACATTGGCCTATGGCAGGGCAGGATGGAGCCAGGAGGGCAAATCCAAGAGAGACAGTGAGAGGAGAAAGGAGAGGACGGGGAGACACCAGACTGCCATACTAGGAGCAACATGTAATGGGACACAGGTAAACCAGGGAACACGTGGTGATACATGGTTATGGGTTGAGTTAAACTATAAGAGCTAGCTAGCAAGAGGCCTGCCATAGGCCATAAGTTGATAATTAATATTAAGCCTCTGAATGATGATTTTATAAGCAGCTGAGGGACCGCAGGGCTGGGCGGGACCTGAGAAAACTTACGACTACACTCTCCTCCCCAAGTTGCTTTGGGCCATGGTGTTTCAACACAGCAATAGTAACCCTAATTAAGACAATAAGCAAAATTCCAGGAGCCAAGAGCATCTGTGAGTGACTAGTAAAATCAGCAGACGGAGTGTGTTTCTTTGACTGTTCAGATGGGCACATTGAAAAGAGTGTACTTTGTCATATGAGAAGTCACAAGCAGAACCCATGTAGAGCAGTTGATCGTGGAACCGTGGGGCCCAGCATATCTCCAGCTTCAACCTTTATGAACACCTGTACAGTCTTGGTTAATCTGTCCCCTGACTCATTTCACTCCCTACCATGTTCCCAGATTATTTTGATATGTGTTCCATAAACTACTTGCTTTTTTTTTTTTTGGTTTTTGGAGACAGGGTTTCTCTGTGTGTATTCCTGGCTGTCCTGGAACTCACTCGGTAGCCCAGGCTGGCCTCGAACTCACAGAGATCCGCCTGCCTCTGCCTCCTGAGTGCTGGGATTAAAGGCGTGCGCCACCACCACCTAGCCTACTATTTGCTTTTATGAATGGCACAGTTTTGTTACTTTCTTTGTTGCTTGGTGGTATCTGCTCCATGATCACTAGTGCTATGGGAACAAGCCCAGGTTTTAGTATCAGATATGCAAGTGTCTGGCTCTAAGACCAGCCAGGAATTAAGTACATGTTGTGAGAGCAAGCCTCAGCTATGTTAGCCTCAAATAGAGACGGTATTGCCTGGAGTTACTGTAATCATTTGGCAAGGCCTGAAAACCCTTTCATCTTCTTTTCAGTTCCAGTCTCCTTTGTTTTCCACAGCCGTTTCTTTCTTTTTTTCTTTTTAAATATGAAATGCTTCATGAATTTGTGTGTCTTTAACTCCAACTTTCTGTGTTGAGGATTTGAGCTGTTCTGTTAGGAGGTACTCTACAGGAAATGATCAATGCTTCTGCTGCTCAGGGCCTAAGACCTAGAATAACGCCAATTGTCTCAAACACGGCGTGTGAGTTGAGAACACCGGACTCTTGTATCCTATATCTCTCCTTTCTCACTCCAGATTGAACTTGTCTGGCTTTTTGGTGCAGTTCACCTCATTTTTCTTCCTTTGTTTCTTAAGTCTATTTATTTTAATCAGGTCTTAATTGAGTCTCCTATTTCATGAAAGTCTTTAGTATTCTCTCATCTTGGCTTCTGAAAATTTGATTAAGCAGAATTATGTTTTTGGGACCATGGCCTGTTGGGGAGACACATCTCCCAGTCTCCTTGGTTTGCTAGGATGGCAATGTTGTTTTGCTGTTTTTTGAGACAGTCTCATTATATAGTCCATGCTGGCTTCAATCTCATGGTCTTCCTGCCTCAGTGCTCCAAATTACAGATGTACCACCACAGCTGGCATGAGATGGATGCTGCACTAACTGGTAAGGGAAGCAGAGTTGGGAGCTATGGGCATGAAGGAGGAAACCAGGGCTGGGCAAGCTGAGGTTGAGATGTAACAGCACCAATATGTCTCCTAGAATGGCTAACACTCTGGGTGGGAGGCAGGTGCTGAACAGGTGGAGAAATGAAGATGTTTGTGTGGGGAATGGATAAGAGAATTCTGCAGTTGTGTCAGATTTGCTAAGCACTTTGAGTAGACTGAGGTTGGGCAGGCTTGACCTGGACAGCCTTTCCAGAGGCTTCAGCTGGGTTTCCTGGTTGTCTTAGAACCCTTTTTCGGCATATTCAGCTCTTGCTGTCTACATATGATCATGAAGGAAGTCTTGTAAGGGCTATACTGCATACCCAGTGTTGCACTTCCTGCTAACTTTGGCTGCCTGACATCTGGGACCGATGTAGTTCAGTCATAAAGGGTTGTGTCTAATGAAGCTCAGTACAGACAGTAGTTACCTTCTTTCCCCCAGATCTGCTAACATCTAGAGTTTTAGAAGATGTAATTCACAGAAATACCTTTTTTTAGAACTTCTGTATTTGAGAAAGCCTCTTATTCCACTACCCTTCCCAAAGATGATAGCATTCTCTTAGTTCCTGCTGTCTCGTTCTGGTCCCCTCCTGTCTCCTGTGTCTACCAATTTGTTCTGCAAGAACAAGCCTAGTACTTTGTCACACAGCCAATTTGATGTTTCTTTTCCATTTTTCCTAAAGGATGTGCTCGTATAGATTTGGTCCTTACTCATCAGGTAATGGAGACAAAGAAAGACACCAAGCAAGAAATATGCATATGGCTCTATTAATAAGGTAAAGAAGAGGCTTCTGTTTTCTCCATGATGTCATTCTACCTACTCGCCTGGGCTCCTCTGTATCCTTATCCCCTCTTTCTTGAGTTTTCCAGTAAGGATGATGTTTTCTGACTATCGACTTCAATGACCCTTTAGCACTTTTGACTGTGCCTGTCCACCATGTGTTGCCTACTGTTGTACTTTCTGCTCCAGTTACAGGACCATTCTCATGTGTATTGCTACTTTACTGTTACTGTTGGTAACTACCCAACTTAAGCTGCTGTGTACAAAGTAGTTCCCCATATTCCCTTATTTATTCCTCACAAAAATCCCAAGGGCAAGCATGTGAATATTTTACAGATAAATACGTTAAGGCTCAGAGAGTTTTAGTAACTTCTCCAGCATAGGTCCTTGTCCTAGTTAATTATCTATTGCTATGAAGGCAACCTATAAAAGAAGGCACTTAATTGGGATGGGGAGGAGTTGCTTATCGTTTTAGAGGGTTAGTCCATGACCATTGTCTTAGTCAGTGTTCTATTGCTGTGAAGAGACACCATGACCGTGGCAACTCTTATAAAAAGAAAGCATTTAACTGGGGCTTGCTTACAGTTTCAGAGAGTTAGTCCATTATCATCATAATGGGAAGCATGGCAGTACACAGGCAGACATAGTACTGGAGAGGTAGCTGAGAGTTCTGTCTGGATCGGCAGGCAGCAGGAAGAGAAAGACACTAGGCCTGACTTGAGTTTCTGAGTCTCCAAAGCCCACCTCCAGTGACACACTTNCTCCAATAAGGCCACACCTCCAAATCTCTGTCAAGTAGCACCACTCCCTTATGACCATACATTTAAATATACCAGCCTATGGGTGGCATTTCTATTCAAATAAACACAGCCTTGATGGCAGGAAGCATGGTGGCAGGCAGGCAGCCAACCATGTGGCTAGAGCAATAGCTGAGAGCTTAAATTCTGACCCACTAGAAAGAGACAGAAAAGACTGGGCCTGGCATGGGTTTTTGAAACCTCAAAGCCCATTCCCAGTGACACACCTTCTCCATCAAGGCCATACTTCATAGTCCTTTAAAAACAGTTCTCCCAACTGGGGATCAAACATTCAAATATATGAGCCTATGGAGTGGTTATTGATGTAGAAGAAACTGAACGTCATAGAATTGATGTTATAAAGAATTTGTTAATAGATTTGCTTAGGAGACATTAAATGACATGAAGTAGAATTTAACTAAGAGAGCTCTATCCCCAAATACCCTAAAGATAAGTGTGTGCTAACCAGGCCTGTTAGAGATAACCAAATTTGGGATGCTAGGATAGGATGCTGGTATATAAATGTTTATTCACCAGAATTAACCAGCCATTGGGCTCATCTCGAAAGACATGCCTCTAATACAGTGCTTCTCAACCTGTGGGTCCTGACCCCTTTGGATGTAGATTGACCCTTTCACAGGGATCACCTAAGATCATCATGATTCATAACACAATTTCCTTATAAATGAAGTGGTAATGAAAATAATTTTATGGTTGGGGGTCACAACAATATGAAGGGCTGCATTAAAGGGTCATAACATTAAGAAGGTTGAGAACCACTGCTCTAATGTATAATTTGGGGGAGGGGGCAGCACAGGGTCACAACCATAACTAAGTCCCCTATGCTCTTATAAGGAAGGACATGATTCAATCAGGTGGCAAGATGAGACTGGGTAACAATTACAAAAAAAAAAAAAAAAAAGAGCAACGCTGGTGTACTTGAAATACTTTTGGCAGTATATAATATCTTTGCTGTGTAAATCTCCTGTCTGCTTAAGTGGTCAGACTTGTAGTCTCCTAACTATGTTTAAAGTGTAACCTGGGGACAGCACCCAGAAGAGACTTAAGAACAGTGTTTGTGAAGTACATACACCGGAAATGTCTATAAATTGGTAAAGTCTGTTTAATGCGCCTCTTGTCTTGGCTCTAGCCTCAGTCGGCCCTGTGCTGTGGTGCAGGGCTTTCATTCATCTCAGGGTGGAGAGTGGTTTCTCACTGCGAAAGAATATTATTCCTATAGCATTCTCATTTGAANCATCACAGTCCCTAAATGATGGCAGAACAGATTCTCCCTAGGAAGATAGAACTGCCCTGAAAAGTAAAAAGATAGAGATTCTTAGGTCTTTCCAGAAGCAATTCTAATTTGTGGGTTTGGTGGGAGAATCAAGAAATACATACAATATTAACAATTTCATTGAATTAGAATCAAGCGCTTCATAGGACAATCCTTTGGTAACTATGCAGTATACCAGTCTTTTAAAAAAATATTTTTTGAGATTGCAATATACATCATTTCCCCATTCTTTTTCCTACTTTCAAACCCTTCCACACACCTCCTCAGATTCATGGCTTTTTTTTCTTTAATTGTTGATGTTAATGTTAATTTTAACACATAAATAGAACTTGCTCAGTCTATATAATGTATAATGTTACTTGTATGTATGTATTTTCAGGACCTAGAACACAGGCTTTCTTAGCTGGCAAAAAAAAAAAATCATTCCTCCAGCATAGGAGGTTTGGTACTAGGCAAGAGACCCCTGTTGGACTGCTAATTATTGGGTGACCCTATTCCTTAGGAACTAAAAGGTTTGGAGACATATTTTCTCCTAAGGTGTAGATATTTAGAAAAATGTTGCTTTTCATATAAATATAAAATTTCATCAATTATGTGTTTGAATTGGCAAAACAGGTAGCTGTATTCCAGATAGGTGGGTATGTGGCTAAAATTGTAAAATGGTGATTCCAGAAAGGGGGACTGAACCTCTTCCAGTGAATCAGAGACAAAAGTGGGTTAGGATTAATTTCTGATTTTTCATTCTCTGCTTACTTTAATTAAATGTCAGGATCTTTCACATGTCCCTGAACTGCAGACAGTTTGGAGTCTTGCCCCAGATGCCTGGCCAATAGGGCGAGAGCTTTCTTTGTCATTGCTGAGTATCCTGTCTTCACTGTCAGAGGCTGAACTGACTCTTGAATCTTGGCAGTTGCTGTCTTTACCACACTCAGTTGCCGAGACTTGTAAAAACAAGTGACTAAAAAAAACAAGTTATAAAACAAAACAAAGATACCACCCTTTTCCTAGATTGGTTTTGGTTGGCTCATGAACTCCTAAAGATGGTGAGATTTTGTTTATCATGTGGTAGTGAGTCTCCATACTGTCCTTGTTGCCCAAAGAGATTTAGAGAGCTAGAGATCTCATGGTGGCAGCTTCTGGTGACAGAGCAAACAAACAATTCCCCATTCTCCAAAAAGATTCATGAGCTTTGTTTTGGTTGGATTTTCTGTAGATGGCAGGTAGCTGTAGCAGCATAAAACCTTAATAGTCCACATTAGCTCTGGGGAGAATGTGGTACATGTGTGAGGGAGGAGGCAGTGGAACAGGAGAGGGCACAGAAAGAGCATTTTGTCATGGGGATGGAGGACTTAACTTATACCACCCCCCAGCCTGGAAACCTGGACAAGTTTCTTAGTGTAATATTTCTGAGGAATTCACATGATTATGTATAATTGCCATGGCATAGTTCTCCATTACCCATGTTTTTAAAAGTTGCATATCAGATATTTCAGACTCTCTTTTCTATGCTGTCTCCTGCCTTGCTAATTTGTAAAGGACTCTTCTAGCTTTGACTCTTTGTGTTCATTGTCACATACATACTGCTTGATCTGACTATCAACCAGCTGGATAGCACCCTAAGGAAAGCGAAGTGAACTCTTGTACCTTGTACGCCCTCTCTGTGCCACCGGCTCATGACATCAGCCCTGTCTAACTGATGTTTTCTGGCTCAGAACAACAATAACAACAAAATACACTGGATTGGACGCAGGCTCTTCATCTCTGAATTCTGCCAAAGCCTAAAAATTCTCTGGCCCAAACAGATCATATTTACTAGAACCACAGTGAATTCTGGGATGTTGGGATTGCTTTGAAGTTCCTCCTTCTAAAAGGAGGTCCCTTTATACATCACCCTAGCTCATACTGGGTCCTTGCAGTTTTTCGAAACAAGCCTACAAAAGGATTTTTGCTAATAAGTCACNTGTACCGTGAAGTTGAAAGGTTGCCCGTTTGGCTTAAAACATTTTGTCTGTGAAAACTACCTGTGGGAGGTAGAGGTTGAGATGATCAGGGAGAAATAAACACAGCTGGCTTCAATAGTAGAGTTTTGCTCTTTTGTGTGGTACCTGCCTTTGGGTCAAACAGATTAAACACATGAGGAGCATTAGGAAGAGCCTGGGACATGTGGGCTTCCAACCTGGGAAGGTAGCATCAGGGACTCTGCTTCTCCCCATCAGGAGCCATGGTAAGATACTCTTTCCCCAATTCCTCATGTCAGCATTCTTGGTTTTCACTAATTGTGAAAGTTCCTCTTTTGTAGAAGGATTTACATCTTTGCCTTGTAAAAATCATCCCGAATTTAAGCTGCAATTATAAAAAGTCCCTAGCAAACGAGAAGTGGACTTTCTAATCTAAGTTATGGGAAAGTGGACTTTTCATTTCTATTTAAAGAAATATGAGTTTTTGTAATGCATTAGTAATTCTAGTGAAAAAATGTTGAAAATAGAGATGATTCCCTTAAAAGATTATGATCTTTAAAAGTACCCATTTCTGTACATCACTTTCACATCTTATGAAAAGTAAAAACAATTTTGAAATTGGAAATGAGGTCATTTATGATGCAGCAATTCTCACATAAAGTTTCAGGAAAACAAAAAGGTTAAAACCAGAAGAAATTCATTAAATTTATGAGCTAGTGGGAATCCGATTATTTGTAGTCAAATAGAGTAATTTTTAGCCAAACTTTACTATGCTTATTCTAAGGCAATTTCACCATTTAAAATATTCCTTTAATATTCTTATTCCTAATTCTCACATTTAGTGTGACTCAGCGTAGAGGCTGTGATGGTTCTCTGTTCATTACCCACAGTCCTAACTCTTGGATCTTCTTTCCCATTTCATGTCTTCTTCCTGGCTGACCTCGTTCCTTTTCTGCATTTTTCAAACCTGATGAACCCAAGATGTATTTATTCCTCATCAACCTCTTTCCTGCATCTTAAACTTGGATGTGCAACAGCTACCTCAATGTCAGCTCATTGCCACACACCACCCCTGTGTTCCTCCGTGTTGTCTCCTAGCACCTGAGAACTGAGGAGCCTCCCTGGTCACAGGGGCTCTTCTTTCTTAAGTACTGTGATGATAATTCAACCTTACAAGCTTGGCTCCAGCTCCTGTCTTCTCCATTCTCGTGGTCATTGCCTTAGATTTTACCCTGCACTTGGGCAATAACCTTCTACTTGGTTTCCCTGCTTTCTGTTCGGCTTCCCTAGAATCTGCCTTCTCCTCACCCCCCAGATCCATCTTTCTGAAGCACATTTCAGATGCAGTGACTCTGTTGTCTTCCAAGTTTCTGTGATTCCAAAAAAGCATGGGATGAAGTAGAAATTCTTTAACAAGGTGTCTAAGGCCCCCTGTGGACTGGCTTCCTGCTCTTTTCTTTGGCCTCTGTACAGCCTTAAATCTCCGATATTACCTACTAATCTATGCCATTTTTCACCAACTGGCCCTCCATTGATCATTCTGTTTAGAATATTTTTTCACTTTTCTTGATGAACTTTTNAAATTAATTTTTCTTCTTTTCATGTACATGTGTATGCATGCATATGTGTATATTCATGGGCATGTGTGTTAGTGCACATGTGTATACATTGTTGTTGAGGTCTGAGGTTGATGTCTGGGATCTTCCTCCATCATCATTCCTTCCACTTGATCNTTTGAGGCAGAGTCAGTCAAATCTAGAGCTCACCTTACCAGCATGGCCAGCCTGGTAAGCCAGCAGAGATCCCCTACCTCTGCCTTCGGAGGTTGGCTGGAATTACAGGCAAGTGTTCTCTCACTTGCAAAGTGCTTTAACCACAGGACCATAACCTCAGCTCTCTTTTTATTTTTCAAAGACCTGGCTAATATCACTAAAGTCAAAACAATCTGGTGTCCTCATCCCTCCCCACCAACACTTTTACCTGGGTAAATTAGATAATTATTTCCTCCTTTATACTGTGTGCTCTGTTTATATTATAGTATGTTTATCTTTTATACTATAGTATGTTTATCTTTTATCACTTTTATGTTTACACTGTTTTTTGTGTTTGTTTATTTTTATATTTACTGGTCCTTTTCTGTACTGAGCTACTATCAGTCTGAACTGGTGGCTTTGTCTAATTTGTGTTTCTATCTCAAACACTCACCACACAGTGCCTTCTAAGTAAGTAGTAAGTACAGTTGTGTGGTAGTTTGAATGTAATTGGCCCCATAATCTCATAGGGAGTGGCACTATCAGGAGGTATGGCTTTGTTGGAGTGGGTATGGACTTGTTGGAGGAAGTGTGCCACTGTGGGGGTGGGCTTTGAGATTTTCTATGCTTCAGGATACCACTCAGTGTGTCAGTTAACTTCCTCTTGCCTGCAAGCCAAGATGTAGCCAGCACTACATCTGCCTGCACACCACCACGCTCCCTGCCATGATGATAATGGACTGAACCACTGAAACTGTAAGCAAGCCCCCTCAGTTAAATGTTTTCCTTACAAGAGTTGCCATGGTCATGGTGTCTTGTCACAATAATAAAAATTCTAAGACAAGTTGTTAGGTCAAGTAAATGCATCAGTCAATGTTGCATGATCATGGTGTCTCTTCACAGCAATACTAACTAAAACACTAAGATAGGAGTTGGTACTAGGGACTGTGGTATTGTTGTGATAGCCCTGACCATGTGTTTGTCTGGAGGAATTTGGACTTTGGGACTTCAGGTTATAAAAGCAGTGGAATGCTTTAAGCACAGCTTAATGGGTCATATTAGTAGGAGCATGGAAGACACAGATGCTAAAAGTTATTTGAATTGTTGGGGGCTCTCTCAAGAGGTTTCAGAGGAGAAGAATCTTAGTATGTTGCCTAGAGATCATTCTTCTGTTATTTTGGTGAAGAAAGTGGCTGACTGCCTTTTGCTCTTGTCCGAATAGTCTGCCTGAGGCTAAAGTGAAGAGTTTTGGATTACTTCTATTGGCAGAAAAAAAATATCTCTAAACAGCCTAGTATAGACTTTGTCATGTGGATATTAGTGGTAACTCTAATGAAGAGTTATAATGAAAAGGAGCAAGCTGAGCAGGGTAAATTACAAAAAGTGAATTTTGAGGAGAAAAAGAGCACAGAGAAGTAGAATGGAACTGAATCCTGTGTTCAAAGAGCTAAACAGATTAAGAAATGGAATAAAGGGAGTGGTGACCTCAGGACAAGATCCCACTCAGCTAAATTTCCAACTTGTGAAAAGGAACTAAAGGAAAGCTTAGAGCCAGGTGTAGTGACANACCTTTAATCCCAACACTGGGAAGGCAGAGGCAGGCAGATCTCTGAGTTTGAGGCCAGCCTGGTCTAGAGAGCAAGTTTCAGGCAGTGAAGGAAGAAAGCTAGTGAAGATGCAATTGAACGAGGGGTTCATGTTCCAGCCCCAATAAGCAGAACTTGGCAGCTTCAGCCATGTGGTTCTAGCTTTAGAGTTAAGGATAGAAGAAATGGGTTATGTAATTTGCCTCTGTGACTTAGCTTTTTTTTTTCTTTGTGTTTGCCGCTGAGGCCATTGCATGAAGCTGTGAAGTTGAAGCCTGGATTGCCTTGGAGAACCCAAGATGTTAGTGATGCCAGAGTCCTAGGATACCTACCGAAGAGAGCTGATAACAGGGAGTGGAACCAGCCCAAGGGAAAGAAGTGTTGCAGTCAACAAAACTGAACAGAGTTGGAGAGCTGAAGAGCGCTTTGACATTAGACATGGAGATGCAGAGTTAGGAGTCTGCCCAGCTGGTTTTTGGTCTTACTTTGGTGCAGTATTTCCTCACTATACTCCATTACCTATGTCATGGAATGGTAATGTATATCCTGTGCCATTATACCTTGAATGTATGTGATTTTTTTNAAAAAAATTGATTTGATAGAGGATTGTTGGGGAATATTATTTTAAGATGTGTTACTTTTGTTTAATGTTGCATTTAACTCTGTGAAGCTGTGTTACTGTGCCTGTCTAACACACCTGATGGTTTAATAAAAAGCTGAATGGCCAATAAGTGAGGCAGGAGAAAGGATAGGTGGGGCTGGCAGGCAGAGAGTATAAATAGGAGGAGAAACCTGGAAAGAGAGGATTAAAAAGGAGGAGCCAGAGAAGGAGGAAGACATCAGGATCCAGCCACCCAGCTACACAGCAAGCCATGGCGTAAGAGTAAGATTTATGGAAATAAAAGAATGGGAAAACCCAGAGGCAAAAGGTAGATGGGATAATTTAAGTTAAGAAAAGCTGGCAAGAAAGAAGCCAAGCTAAGGCTGGATATTCATAAGTAATAATAAGCCTCTATGTGTGAATTTATTTGGGAGCTGGGTGGCAGACCTCCCCAAAAGAGTAAAAGACCCACAACAACAACTTGGTGTACCAACTTGGGACTCGAATATCCATCTAGAGTTTAAGAAAGCTGAACAACAACAACAAAAAAGGGATATGGCTCCTTTAAGAGTTTCGGCCAGACACTTTCTGCAGGTCACTGAGCCCTTGAGCAGCTAGTATGTTAACTGGGAACAAAAGCCAAAGTAAAAACACTTGCTGCAGTGCAAGCGTCGGCATTCTAGAGCTCTAGGAAGGTTGAATGCAGTTCCTGGTCAGACAAACCTCTGACCAACTGGCCACGAGTTTCATGCTTGGTTTTCATGGCTGAGAAGCAGGTGGAGGCAGCTGAGAGCTGCAAGTGGAGGATACAGGTGTAGGTTAGCAGTCTAAGGTTTCCTCATATGANCACAAAAGACTAGAGCTATGCAGTAAAAGAGATCCAGACAGAAANACCTCTACACAGGTTATAGTGTGTTTAACAATGTATGTAGGCTTAAGAAAAGGAAAAGGGTATAGTCATAAAAAATGAATAGTTTATAAAGTCTTTAAAGAGAGAGTAAAAGAAAAAAGCCATTTAAGATGGGGATCTGGATCCTATATGTTATTGTGTTGATTTTGAATTTTTTGATTGTTGAAAAGCAAAGGACAGCTGCGAAGAGACCTGGACTTGAANGAGGGACTGTTGAAATAAATCAGCCTATATGCTTTAGGAATGCCTTAGCTTTTAAAAAGTCAAAAAAATATGTTTGTCAAATGGTAATCAAAAATGCGTTGGAGTTTTGTTCCCACAGGAGATGAGAGGCTATGGATTCCTTCAGGGTTAATATGGATCAAGTTTGATCAGGTGAGACCTCTTGAATCTTGACAGGTGATATCTATTAGCAAAGGTTACCACTGGTCTTCCCAGGATTAATTCATTGTCTCAAAATTTTCTCTCTGGGACCTTAAAGACACTTCGTCCACAGATAGCAGGAAGCAGTATGGAGAAAACTATGCCCACATTCCCAAGAGTTGGGGGGTGTGGGTAGTTTTGTTTACTTGGTGTGTTATGGATGTTTATTATCATTTAGGGGAATATAGTATGTTGATACAAAGTTAAAGTTAGTTTTGTTACACTGTGTATATGTTTCTACTCTTGTTTAAAGGATTTTTGTATATTGATAAAAATTTAAGGTTATTTTTGTTACAACATATTGTATATGTTTATATTCTTATTTAAGGTATTGTGCCTATGCAGTTTATTTAAAAATGTAAGGTAAAATTCTAGTTTTTGAAAGCTGTTATTATAAAGTATATAGGATAATCAGGAAACATAGGTTAGTGGTTACTTATATATAGCAATCAAATTTGTAGATATGTTAGGTATGCTTTCTAGATCATATAGAAATATATTTTAGATAGATAGATGGTTTTCAAACCTTTCAAAGATATATTGAACATGGCATTTAAAAAGTTTTGTTAATTTGAAGTTTCTCAGGACAATGAGACACGTCTGCTCCTGGCAGCACCAATTTACTTCAGAGAAGATGATGGGCATTGAAGAAACTCCTTGTGGAGTTTGCTTTCATTGTGGCAAGGTTAGCACTAGGCAAAGAAACTGTTCTTGCCTTTGATTGCTGGCAATGTGCTGTGCAGACTGGACATACAGGACACACAGGAAAAAGACTGTTGAACTTTGTCAAAATAAAGCAGAATTATCCTTCAGGGTTCCTACTTCACAGAAGAAATTGTCAAACATTCTGCAGGACACAGAGGAAAGTGACTGCTGAACTTTGCCAAAACCAGGCAGGACAGTCCAAAATTCCTGCTTCATAGGAAAGTCTGCCAGATACTCTAGGCCTGTAGGCTNAAGGTGGGTGCCCCAATGTTACAGAAGAATGTTGGGTGACTCTTCAGGCAGCCAAAAGTCTCTGTTGTTAGATAATATTACATCCTTCTGGGTCTTTGATGGTGTTGAAGACTAGATAGTTGCAGTTTCAGTTTTTCTTAGTTATGATAGAAAGTAAGTTAGGTGTAAAACTTTGGATTCACTAAGGATAGATAATGCATTATTTTCTTTGAATATGCTAAATACAAATGGACAGACTATTATAAATATAATTCTTTCTTGTTAATTCTTTTTGTTGCATGTAGTTTTACTATGTTAAAGTTAAAAACTTTATTTTTATTTAGACAAAAAGGGGGAAATGTTGGAGAATGTTATTTTAAGGTGTGTTACTTTTGTTTATGTCACATTTGTTTAATTCTGTGACGCTGTGTTACTTTGCCTGTCTAACACACCTGGCGGTCTAATGAAGAGCTGAATGGCCAATAGTGAGGCAGAAGAAAGGATAGGTGGGGCTGGCAGGCAGAGAGTATAAATAGAAAGATTACACACAGCGGATTACAGTTAAGAGAGTGTATAATCTCAGAAGAGACTTTGAACTTTGGAATTTTAAACATTGAGACTGTGGCAGACTATGGGGACTTTTGAAGTTGAACTAANTGCATTTTGCATTACGATATTGTTTCAAGCTTATGGAGGCCAGAGAGTGGAATGTGGTAGTTTGAATGTAATTGGCCCCCCATAATTTCATAGGGAGTGAATTTGTTGGAGTGGGTATGGCCTTGTTGGAGGAAGTGTATCACTGTGGACTTTGAGATTTCCTATGCTCAGGATACCACCCAGTGTGTCAATCAACTTCCTCTTGCCTGCAAGCCAAGATGTAGCCGGCACCTCATCTGCCTGCACACAGCCATGCTCCTTGCCATGATGGTAATGGACTGAACCTCTGAAACTCTAAGTGAGCCCCCTCAGTTAAATGTTTTCCTTATAAGAGTTGCTGTGGTCATGGTGTCTCATCACAACAATAAAAATTCTAAGACAAGTTGTTATGGTGTTTGTCAAGTAAACACACTAGTAAATGTTCTTCTTCTCTAAGTGTCAGCTGACCAATTACATAAATTATAAGGAATATGCTCTAGTTTGCTTCTTCCGGTTATGAAGTACTGCTCCTCTTTGATGGCACCTTCTCATAAGCACTGCTCTGGATGTTCACTTTAGTCTGTATGGCCGTGGGGATGAGATGGGTTGTGGTGGATGTTCACTTTAGTCTATATAAGCCCGAGGATGAGATAGGTTGTGGTGGATGTTCACTTTAGTCTGTATGAGCCCGAGGATGAGATGGGCTGCTCTGGATGTTCACTTTAGTCTGTATGAGCCCGGGGATGAGATGGGTTGTGGTGGATGTTCACTTTAGTCTGTATGAGCCCGAGGATGAGATGGGCTGCTCTGGATGTTCACAATAGTCTGTAATAGCCTAGGGATGAGATGGTGGTAAATAAGCATGAGGATGTGGATGAGCTTATACTTTTNCATTGCCCACCTCTTGAATTTCAAATGGTCTCCAATTATAAAAAACAAATTAGGGGAGTCATTGCATCTGGGTTATAGATTGTTTACTGTTCCTGGGGCCAGAGTTTGTCCTTTGTAAAGACACTCATAAAGCTCAATTTCCCTCAACTTGTAGCGTTAAAATTTACTCTGGAGGCTAGAGAGGTGGCTTAGTCAGCAAAGTGCTTGCCCTGCATGTGCAAGGATCCAAGTTCTGTCCCTCAGAACCACAGAAAAGCTGGCATGAGCACNCATGCTTGTAATCCCAGTCTGAGGGAGGTAGAGATGGGCAGATTCCTGGTACTGGCTGGCAATTCACCCTAGACAAATTGACACTCTTAGGCTAGTGAGAGACTCCACCTCACAGGGGAAAAGGTGGATGGAACCTGAGGAATGACACTTGAAGTTGTCTTCCGCCTTCTCCATGCACCTGCATCTACATGAACACAAGTGCACGTGCATGTGCATGAACACAAGTATACGTGCACGTGCACGCAGACACACACACACACACACACAAACATTCACTATTAGGAAATGATACACAAAACTTGAGAATCATGGGACTGAAGAATTAGAAGTTCATGCTGCCACAGGATAGTTTTCAAGAGCACATGTGCCTTTCTACTTATCGGATTCTTCTAAGTTCCAGCACTGTAGTGGTTGTATAAAAGTTTTTTTGCCCCAAACTTTTCATCAGACTGTCTACAAACATTACTGCTGATGTACAATTGATTGGCCTAGGAAGGTGAAGGTGTTATGGTCTAAATATTTGTGTCTACCCCCAAATCTGTT
>LZPO01035258.1:73120-84566 GCA_001675575.1 Neotoma lepida
GAATATCCACCCCTAAGTAAATAAATAAAATGTTTCTTTCAGACTTGCCCTTAATACTTTACAACACCTTTCATTGTTGTAGCATTGATTTAAGAGTCAGCTCAGAATAGCTTATCTTGTGTTTCTGAAAACAATGTATTCTGTGCTCACATTGCCTTCCCTTTTGCCAAAGCTCCCTTTAAGGTCTGCATTTATTAAAGGCACACACCAGTTGTGCCCTAGTACACTGTGTACACTATAGAACATACGTAAAGGACTGACAAGGTAGGAATGTTATGCCCATGAGGGAAAGACATTCAAGTATTTACATAATTTACAGGGAGTTTTTGTTAGAGAGCAACAGTCAAAATGAGAATTGAAATATCAATATGAAAATGGAGGTATACATTGGGGAGCCTCATTTTAGGGTTTCCTTTTCTGCTGAAGATATTTGAATGCTGCACTTGTAGCCAGGTGTCATCTAGGTTTGGACTGTGTGAACACAGTCAAAGCTGTGATGACGTTTGAAAAGAGGTATTTTACATTTGCCAAGCCAACCAATAGTGGATATTGTAATTAGATGTAGGTATGGATTTGAGGTTGGATGTATGGCTGGTTCTAATCTTTAAGACCCCTGAAGGTTGGAGTGAATGTGGGGCCATTATGTGTAACAGAATCCAGTCACCGGTGACTTCNTATCTATGGGTAGTTTGCTTTTAAACTAAAACACCCACCACTCTCTATATTATCTCTTCAAGGACAAAATTGTCCCTTATTGGAAAGAAATGGGCTCACATTTTGACTAAATGTAAAAGACTTTTGATAAGTAGTGTCAATTATACGCCAGGTGCTGGGTGAGAAGTTTAACATATGTTATCTTTAATTCCCACAATGAACCGCAAAGCTAGAGCATGCCCTCTGTCCACATCTCAGAATGATGAGGCAAAGGTTCAAATACAGCCATATGTGGGCAGGCTCACCACCTAGGAACAGAACCTCACCTAGGTCTGAGGGCAAAGTCTACCACCCTCTTGCTGTTACACCGTTCTTAACCTCATGCTCTGCTTTACCAGCCGAGCCAGGAAGTTCAAATTTCTTTTCCAATATTCTGAAATAGAAGAGAAGACTTGAACTGTCTTAATGTGAGCTAAACCAAAGATACAAGAAAAAAAAAAAAAACAAATACTTGTTAAGTCAGATAAATGTTTATGTTTTAAGTTAAACACGTTGTGCTTGCCTCTCAAGACATAGGCTCTCAGCCAGCAGGATGGGTTCCGTACGTATGATACCTGCTATCAAGCCTGACAACTTGAGTTCAATTCCCTGAACCATGCAATTCAGCACACTGTAGCGTGCCCCTCCACCCAAATAATCAATCAATAAAATCATCCAATCAAAGTTTAAAAAAAGAAACAAAAGAAATAGGACCTGGGGGACCCCAGAATGTAGCTCAGTGGACATATATAGTAAGCCCTGGGGTTGACCCTTATCAAAACCAAGCAAAACACTGAACTGGGAGGGAGTGGCTGGAGAGATGGCTCAGCAGTTAAGAGTCCTTGCTACTCTAACAGAAGACATTGGTTCCCAACACACATGGAGAGGCTCACACCTACCTGTAACCCCAGTTCTGGGAGTGCCAGCTCTCTCTTCTGGTCTCTATAGGTATCAAGAACACATGAGATGTGCATACATGCAAGCCAAACATTCATGTGTAAAAATAAAAAGAAAACTTTAATTTCTATAAAAGGAGATGAAGAAAGCAGGGTACACTGTATAGAATGGGAATGAANCAGATTTGATGTTAAACTATATTGCACTTTATNGGGTGGTATCATGAAAATGTAATTATTAGTGTGTTCTCNCAGGGTTGCATATTAGGATCCTGTCTTTGCCTCTGGGTATGCCGGCTGACATAGCTAGATGATTGTAGCACACACAGAAAACAGAGGGGAAACATTAAATTAATACAGGACATGGATGTGACCCATTTCTATCTGGTACAGATCAAAAGTGAATGTGCCTTACAGGTGATGGACTTGAGTTAAGGACGCAGCAGGGGAGGACAAAGCAGAAAGTATACACATGTTACTGGAACATTATCAGAATCTTTAAGGCTACCACCCCAATTGGCTCCAGCCCAGAAAATGGGTGCACTAATCAATAAGGAGTATGGCTTGCCAGGAACAATGGCTACTTTTCTGGGTTCTTGGTGAGTTTGCTATAGTTAGCAGAATTTCCATTATCACACTTCTTTACACACACACACACACACACACACTCCCCAAGTTTTCTCATGAAGGTTCTTTTGTAAACTAGTTTCTGATCAAGTCCCCAGTGCCTGGTCCCACTACACAGGGCCCAACTTGCGCTGCTTTGGGGGCAGCCAAAGCATCTTTCCTGGTTCCTCGGAGTTGCCTGCAGATGTGGACAGCAGAGAGAGGTTAAGGAGCTAGCAAGGCAGGACAGCTGGGGATCGTTAGCAACAATCAAGGAGCAGCATTAAAAGGCAGCAGGGGTGAGGTCTTGCTTCTTGCATTGGCCTGCCTGAGGAAGCCATCTGGACAGAGGAAATTCGCCTTAAACCTTGGCAAGAGAACTTTGTTCTGTTTGAACTTTGTTTAAAGCCCCAGAGTGGGTGATCATTTTGTTTAAACTTTCCTTAAAACAAAGAGTGGGAGATCCCCCGCAATTAACAACAGGAACCTTCTCTGCTCTTAGCAGACTTGATAGGAAAAAATGCAAAGACTGTTCTGACATCCATTAACATGCCTCAGCTAGCAGGATGGAGAGGAGATGCAAAGGAGGGACATTCTGAAGTCTTAGGAGAGTTAAGGTAATATAATAAAGGAATAATCACATCATGTATCATCTTTATTTAGAACTCTCTTTTGGGGACTATCCCCATTGCCTACGGAGGGTTTCGGCTTGTTGCTACATAATAGTTGCAATTTATTGTTTTACCATAATTTCTTTAATTCATTGTCTTTGCACACATATTCACACAATGCTCACAAATAATGGGATTTGCCAGTCTATGTTAAAGTGAATCAATAGGAAGCTTGGCTGTGAGGCAGAGCTCTGAATGCAACTGCTTTTCTTCTAGCCTTTGCAGTTCCAACAGCAAACTTCAGTCTACTTCATGCTAACAGTAGCTCACGAGGCCAAAGTCCTTGTTGTTAAACTCAAAGGTTACTATTATAATTTTGTCNATATTAGTACTATCCATAATGCATACATTTGCACACGTGCCTATGTTGTAGAATTCAGTCCTCTGAGCAAAAGAGCTGCCGCTTTTTGCTTTTTAATCCTATCAGCTGTGCCTGTTTGCAAGCATCTATCACAATGGGGCTTGTTGATCATTAACATCCTCTTATAGAAAGAAGGAGTCTCTTAGGATCCTCACCTGAGATTCTAGCTGCTCTTCAAGGTCATTTGTGTGCAATTCTGCCCTAATCGTCCATCGGCGGTGTTAGGGAGAGTGTATGGGATCGAGGAGGTTAATTAAGGGGCATTCCATCTATGTGGTTATTGAGATGCCATCATTCATGCTGGGTGAAGACTTTGCAGTGGGGCTGTTCATGCTCATGTAGGTAACATCTCCCCCATACTCTGTAAGGATGCCCAATAAACTCATTGGTTCCTAGGTTGAATTTTGATTGAGTCATACTTTGGTTTGTTGTTGAGACCTTATAAGGAAGGAGTCAACATTATTTACTTCTTCCAAGGGAAGAAATTCTCAAAAGAGCTTATATATGAGTGGAATCCTCATGGAAAATTCTTTGAGAAAAACCCTAATGTGTGGCTTTGGGGATTTGGGGCAAGGCCATTTCCATTTTGAGTAGCATTTTCTGCTATTATCAGATGTCTGAGTCATATTATAGGTCTCATGGTCTCATGCAGTATATCACTCTCTGGTTGCTACTCAAGGCCGAGTGACACTGAGCCTGGTCCCTGGGAAGTTACTCTGCAAACAGTAATGACCATTGGCCTTGNAGTANATGCTTTCTCTCTTCTTACATCGCCTTCTTCCTGACTCTAAGACCTTGCACTTGAATCACCTCACTTCTATTTAGCATCTTTTCTCCCATGGCCCTTCATTTGCTCTGTGCTGTCATTGCTGGTCCCATTCCCTGCCTTCTTCATCTTGTCTAATGATGACTCCGTGTCTGGCCCAGAAGCTACCACCTTGGAATAGATAAGATCTAATATTAATATCTATTTTTTTTAGTAAAGTAAAACATGAGAAATAAATGCATGGATTTAAGAAAGGAATAGGTGAGCTATTCTCTTATTCATAAGCATTCCTAAGAGTGAAGTTAGGGAATCCCAATGAAAAGGATTGCCACTTCTCCTTAATATAGCTGCTAACCTTGCACAGAACTTGCACTGATGTTTAAAAATATCCATATGATTATCTCATCACAAATTAAATACAAGAAGAGTATGGAGGTGTGGACAGAGGTGAGAACTGCATGAGTATTCCTCAGGAGGGCTAGGAATTCCCCAGAAGACACCAGAATCTTCTCTCCTGTAGAGGAAGAGGGCTGTGCAGAAGAGTGTTTTCAGGGGGTCATAGAGTACAAAGGGTGAGGAACTCCCATGCCTTCTCATCTAGTAACCTTCTGTGTAGAGAGAATTAGCTTCTATTTTCTCTCTTGCTCATCCGTGAAGACATTTAACATACCAGGAACCAGACAAGTAGAAACTGGTTCACCAGTATGGGTACCAGAATACTCTATAAGGATAAACATAAGATAAAGTAATAATAGAAAACTAAGGATGTATATGTATGTATCTATAGAGTTTGAAGAGATAGTTTGCAAAGACATGACTAGTTACGCTTGGTCAGAAGACAGGACTACCTGTGACAGGAGTGTTGACAGCCACGGAACTCTGTGATCATTATTCCTTGCTCTCATCCCTAGAACTGATCTTTAGCCCTTAATTCCCTCAGTCCTCCTCACCATGTATATCAAGTAGGTCTTTAATTATAATCCATATTAATTAAGTATAAAAGTAATTAGTTTTTGTTGCTGAAGAAATATTTAAAATCATTTACATGCTAATTTTTTATTTCATATGGAATTAAAATTTAATTTTAAAAGTATATTTTTGTGTTAAAAGCAGACAAATGTAATTTATCAATTATAACATAGGACAAGTATAAACCTATATGTATGTATATGCAAATGTTTATTAGTTTGCTTAGTATTTATAGTATGCTCAATAATTTAGCATCTGGATTTTTGTTCAACGAAATAATTTAAAATTCCAACAGAAATGTATGCATAAAGATGTTCAGCATATCATTGTTCATAATAGCAAAAACAAAACACCAAAAAACCCAAATAGATAAGCCTAAATATCCAGCTCAGGAAAATTAAGTAAATGGTAGTACAGTCTTCCAAAACAAAAAGAGTGAAGCTGACTGTCTAGTAGACCAAGGGGGTCATTGATGCTGATAATATAAACTAGAAAAAGCAGTACACAGTGCTGTGTGCTGGTTAACTTTTGCTACTTTTTTTTTTATTATAAGAAATAAGTGATTATAAGATTATAGCAGATATTGTGCCATTGGTCCATTTACTGGTCTTTATTTAATTTTTGTTGTGCTAGGAATCAAACCCAGGGCTGTGTACAACCTGAGGCAACATTCTACCACTAAACTCTCTACTAACGGGAACAAGTTATGACATTTTTACCCCAAAGTTGCCAGGGAAACCAAAAATTTCCTTTAAAAGTTCAGTAAATACAAATAATACAAAGTTACTGGTTAAAATAGAGGCATTATTATCATATGGTTCTTGCTAGGATTTCAGAATAAGTTGTGCTTTACAAGATTTCACTTGGAATCAATACTTAATAAATGTAATTAGAATAGAAGTAACCAGTGGGTAGCTAGTTATGAGGATGTCTTGTTTGCCTTCAGTCTTCATCAAAGAGAATTATGTAATGGAGTATGTCATAATGCCTTGCAATGGAAGCAAGGTGATTCATGTCTTGGTTAGTTACTTGGTAGAGTTAAGTGGCACAGAACTTGGTCATTATGACCCAGTTTGGGATCGTCCTGTTCCCTTGCTTATGTAGTAGTAGCCAGATGATTTTAAATTAGTGACTGCCTCTCTTAGGATGGTGAAGCTGTAATTAAAGGGTTGGCTCCAGCACATACTTAGTTTGACGCAATATTCTTTTCTCTGAAGATGTTGGGTCAAACACAGAATTCAGCTCATGTGCGGACATGATTGTGGTCTCTGCCTCTCACTGTATGCATATTTCAAAACTACCTGTGGTGTGCCACGACAGGGTCCTCTTTCCAAAACTACCCGTGGTGTGCCACGACAGAGACCTCTTTCCCAAAGGCAATGATTGCAGCAAGGAAAAGGATTTAGCTCCATAAACACTGGATCACAACTTCACTTCTCTTCTTGTCTATGTGGAATTTAGTTTTCTTTACCACTGCACCCCCTTATTTGCTTCTCTTAACTTTGGCCAGTAAAGATCCTCATTACTCTCAGTAGAATGACTAAAGTTTAAGAGCAGTCAGTGTGGATGAGAAGGCTGTATCTGAGCTGAAAAAAGAGATATGAAGAAAGGTGACAAAAGGCAAAACAAAAACCCACCCCTGCCTTCTGCAGAATCCTTGTAGTGTGTCTTGCAACTCATAGAGAGTATTTAGCTTTTCTGAGAGGAGAGTGAACTCACAGAAGCCTACTGAGTGCTTCAGAACATCTTACTGAATCATGGTGGCCACCATTTGAACTAGGTGCAATTTTTACCCTAGTTCATAGATGAGGAAAAGGAAGTACAGAGTAGCCAAAGTAGCAATTGTTTTATACCCTACTTTTCAGGGCATTGATTTAAGGACCTTCCACAAAGGACTGGGCATCATTTGAGGGTCACTGTACTGAACATTTAATCATAAGAATTGTGATTTCCAAATTGCCTCTGACTATCCTGTGTCATCAAATGATTGATGTCCCCACAGTCTCCAGAGTGTCCTTTCCCATGAAGTCTTCAACAATATAGACAGCTGTAGTGAAATCTGTACGAGATTTCTGCACCTTTACCTCCTAACTGCTTAAGCCAAGTCAAACAATGACTAAGGAGGAAGAGTCCAGTAATTCCTGCTAATGTGTGTCTTCCCTCTGTGTTCCCAGAAACACTGGGCAGATGGAAGCTGTGATCACCATCAGCCATATTAGTATGTCCCCCTTGTCACTGGGACCTCAATCATTTTCATGTGACCCCGAAGCATGTTGACTATATATTATTTGATAAAGGTCTCTAGTTCCAGTGGGTCTTAAAGGCTTTTGACCAAGATTGAAGGGTAGAAAACACAAGGACACTTTGTAGCCAAAACCACCCATGTTCAGTAACAATGAAATTTTGGAACCAAAATATAAACATTAAAGAAATGATGAGCAACACAAAGCCATCAGTTATCAAGACAACTCAACCTCCAATCTGAAGCAAAATTAAAAAAAATCATTTGGAGAGGACACAGTTTTATTGCTCTTGGATATTATCAATGTTTACAAAAATTGAAGATTCTCTTATCCAGGGAAAGGTTCACATGTGAAGAACCTACTAGGATATGTGCCTTTGTCTGAAGGTGTTACAATGAGAACTTAGTTACCTTCAATGAGGGTCAAAAGAACCTGGAAAATGGTCCTACTTATTTTGCGCTTTCAGTTACATTTTCAAATATTCTTACTGATTCCTCTTCTCATAATTTAATTCAGAAAGAGTGTTGTGCATTTTAGACTATCTGGAAACTCACCAATGTTCCCTTCCCTTTCCTTCCTGAATACAAGAGAGAATCCATTTCTAGCAAGTGGTTCGTGAGCAGAAGTGATGAATGAATGGTAAGCCACTTGGAGGTGGGAAGCCGTTTGGTGGTTGGGAAACATTTACTGCTTGCCAGGGTGACTGGAAACCATGGGTCAAAATATTACCGATGGAGGTAAGCTGGTTCCCAGCCACAGGTGGGAATGGAGCTTCCTTGGACAGATGTGGGGTTCAACACAAACACTGCAATGAGAAACAACCTTGTCTTGAGAAGCCTTTGGCATCTGGGATGAGTGTCTCTTGATTGCTCTGACCTTCTACAGAAAGGCATCACATTTAACGTCTTTACTATTCTGTCTTAAGTTTGGGGATAGTTGTACCATTTTCCAAACATAATGGAAATGAAGAGAAATGGTGGAAAATAAGGAATCTCTGGAACTTGGAGCTGAATTTTAGATCCACCCCAGGTTACCAGAGCCTTATTTTGTCAAAATGATCTTTATAATGTTTTTTGTGTCTTGGTCACAAGTGACCTGTGATTTGGATACCAGATCCTCCAAACAAAGGGTGAAGAGCTCCTTTGCCTCCATCAAGGCCATCCAAGCCAAAAGTAATTAAAAAATTTAAAATAATTTTCCCTACTACCTTTGCAAGTCAATAATATGTTTATCTTACTATTCAGTAACAGTTTTAAAGTAAAATAATTAGAAAACCAAGCTATGTGATTCCTTACCCAACTCCTCCCCCTAGATAGTAGCTCTAACTTCTTGTATATTTTTCCTCAGTTCCTTAAGAGATATAAAGTCCAGTTTATCAGGAAATGATAACAGGGCTGTCAAACTTATTATGGGATTCCATGAATAAAGTATTCTTCAAGAAATGGGAGTACATAATTCCAAATAGAACTTGCCAGATTTTAAGTAGGATGTTGTATTTGCTCCAAGGACTGGAGCTCATGGCAAAAGGAACAGCTTCTTTTTTCCAAAGTAGGAGAGCTTACTCTCCAGATGTCCCTGCACCCAGCAATGCAAAACACAACAGGTGATGTTCCCACACAGAGAAAGTGCAGAACACAGCAGGTGATGTCCCTGTACCCAGAAAGTGCAGAACACAATAGGTCATGTCTCTGTACCCAGTAAGTGAAAAATATAATAGGACCAGAATCCCAACCTGCCATTTATAAGGTGGTATTATCAAAAGGATAACTGCTCATGTTGAGTTTCTGCTATTGTCAGCTTTCAAAGTCTTCCATTCATTAATATATCTTTATCAATTATTTCCCTTCTTTCTCGTACTGACTAACCTGTGGATTGTGAACTCAAGTTTGGTATCTTTGAGTTGTTCAGGGTGAACCAAGGGTTTATGTTATGCAATATGGCTAGATGTTTGAGTATCAGAAGGACAAGGAGCACTCTGGTGTGGAGGTTGGAAGGCTTGGAAGGCTTATTTCCTTATATATAGTTCTATTTAGCCTCAATAGTTTTATTTTCCCTTATCATTTTTTTTTTGCTTTGTTTCTTACTGTGCTTTTTTTTCAGTTTTGTTATGGCTTCTGTGGCCCAGCTTTTCTCATCCTCATAGTGTGATTTCCTCTTTCATCTCCTGAGTAGATATGGCTACTATCCTTTGCATTATTCCTTAGACTGGCCTCCATCAGTCCAATACTGAAAATGATCCTGCATATTGAGAAGGGGAGGGGCAATATCTTCTTTCTACTGTATTCTGGTCACACCCACTGCTGGGGCAGTATGCTCTGCTCAAGACTTAGACAACTTTCCTAGGCATGCTTGTTTTGAGTTCTTCAAGCAGTGACGAGTCCTGAGTATTATTCTTACTCTCTCCTGCATTCCTAACTTTCATTGTCAAGCACATCATCAACTCATGTCTCAAACAGATCNGGGGCTCTTCTTTGCTTGATTTCGCTTACTAGAACTGTAGCTTATTTCATCCTTCATCTCTCCCTAGACTGTGTCATCTTACCTAACTGTCAATGTATTCCTGTCTTTAAATCCCATTATTGCATTCCACTGCTTACAACCATTGAAAGTCTTCTCTTTTCCATCTAAAAAGTCAAATTGTCTTTCAGCTTCCTCTTCTTCAAAATCTTCAATTGATACTGTCCATGAGAAAAGGGTATAAGCAGGGCCACAGATGTCCACTAATGTTAGTGGGTATGTGTGAGCTGATCTTCCTTCCCCGGGCCTTACTTCTGACTGCTGACCGTGAGGTGGTTTCCCTGAGATGTAAACAGAAAGACTCTGGGAGGTCTGCCAGTACGAAGCATCTTGTCTTCTGGCTGACTGTTGGTGGTCTCCAGGAAGCCAGACAGAACTTGACTCAGTTATTGCTAGTTGCAGAGCTCTGATGATTGGAAGCAGCTAATTGCCTCTAGTGTATGTGTGCTTTCTAGGGCAGGGTCACCAAACTCACTGGGGAATCTCATGCCAGTTACAAACTTGCAAACATGTGCTTTCACTTGTATATACTTGTTATGGATAAAGTACATCAGAATATGACACATTTGATAAAGCATAGAGATATAACTTAAAGACATGAACTAAGGTTATAGTGAATGATGCTTTAAGCACTTTTAAAAATTACATGTTACAAATGACCTTTTTCTTTCACTGACATAAGTATTATTGGTAATATTTTTGATGTGGGCAGATGATTTAATATGTCAGTTACAGGAATTATCATACTTTTATATTATAATACAGGTGACAAAGTCTTATCTGTAGTGTGTTAATTTTGACAGTTTCTTGCTATTTGTTAATTTTTGTATCATTAGTATACTTTTTATTCCACTGTTTTTTCCCCCAAGGAAATGTTTTGGGTTACCGTTTACATTTTGGGAAGGCTAGTTTAGTTAAAAATGAAGTGATATGAGTTTTAAGTCCCCGCAAAATGTGCCTGTGAGATGCAGTATGTGGCAAGTGCCTGGTGTCACTGCTTACTGAGTGACCCTTTCTCTAGGCTCCTCTTCTGAGTTACTGCTGAGGCCCCAGACTTCTGACTTACAGATAGGATTCAGAGGCCAGTGACAACCTACATAGCAAATACTGATAAAGCTGAATTTATGAAAAGATTTTCTTTTCATGTCAATGCCTTTCTTAGGTTAGATATTTTAATACTTTCTTTCTAAACCTCGGGGGAGTGTTTTGTTCATTTTGAAGACCATTGACCTTGCAACTGCTTCCTGATATACTCTGGGTTTGACATCTTTCAGGAAAATCCATCCTTGTCTCCAGCTCCTTGTTAGTGGTCTCCTTGGTGACAGTTCTTAGACATAAGTGTTCTCCAGAAACTGTTGGCAACAATTTTCTTTAAGTTGGCCAGCTATCTTCTTCTATACACCCTGTCCTGTCCTCAGGGACACATAAGTAAAATTTAATAGTATATAAGTGATCATTTTGTTCTAAGCTTACGGGTTTGAATTTATCTTAGAAAGTGGATGTGTGTTCAGGGTTATGCCTGATGCTTTTTGGAGCCCGTATCACGCCATACAATCTTCAAACCTGATAAGGCCTTACTGAAGCTCAGAGGTCTTACAAGGATGGCCAATGAAATATGGGCAGTAAACAGAACAGGAATCTGAATATAGTCCTTTTTAATAGCAGTCTCTCTGTGTTATCTTGTGCCAGTATACATGGATTGGAAGCTCTTACCCAGGGTCTGG
>LZPO01035259.1:22056-45155 GCA_001675575.1 Neotoma lepida
CTAGAGCTGGCTGGCATGTCTTTAAAGGCAACGTTGCCCCATCAGTGATGCGATTCTCATCTAGCATCTGCTTGCATGGCTCCCGTAATAGGGTTCTCATCACATTTCAAGCACAATATTCATCTGTGGACAGATCAGATTAGGAGAGACGCTGTATGTTGGGCTGAAATCCATCCGTCTTGGGAAGGGTTAATGAGACAATCACAAGACACTTCCTGTAGAAGCTTTCCTATCCCTCACTCAGCCTAGAAGCATTAATTCCATCATCAAATGGGCAGCCCTGGGGAATGAACTTTTAAGGGCTTAAAACAAGGTAGGTTAATTAAAATCTTTGATCAAAGCCCCATAAACAGAGTAAAACTTCTCTCTCTTAATTATCCTGGATAGTCTCACAAGCAGTAAAGCCAAAGGGGAGAAGATGAAGAGGCAGGGAGTGGGGTGCATGGTGAGGAGCTGGGGTAAGAATATTCCAGAAAGGAATGGCCACCAGCCAGGAACTGCCATGTTAACCTTGTCACCAGCTTCTTATGCCAGGACTCCTGGGGAAATAGAGAGGCTAGTCTTGCTTAATTGATAATGACTCGCCCAGCACTTCCTGTAGCAGTTGCCCTACTGAATGCGACAACACAAGAAGACCTACCTGTCACTGGTGAGGAGGAGCCGGGTCTCACTGAAAGGCTGGGAGTGGATAGTTGAAATTGAAGGTGATTNGCACCCCCAGCAGAGCTGCAGGAATGGGCAAAGCACAGAGCAGGGGCTCTAAGCTGAGCTTTGGAAGGTCAAGAAATGCTTCCAGCACGGCAGCCTTGAGTTGGGACATGGCAGATGTGTTGTTGAAGTTAGTGAGGTGCCGGGCAAGAGTAAGTGCTTGCTGGCTGAAATGGAGAAATCTGGAGGTGAGACTGTTCTGGGCTGGGCAGGAATAGGAAGTAGAGTCAGATGGGCAGCAGTGAGGGACAAGACCAGAGAGCCTGGGGATCATGAACTGTGTATGCTAAGGATAGTTTCAAAGGAGAGCCAGAGGAGGATCTGTGGATTTAGGAAGGTCAAATGGGGATGGGTGAGAGAAGAGGAATGGGAGAGAAAGCCCAGGTTACACACGCTTACTGTCCAAGGGAGAGGAAGTTTATCCAGCCTCAGGTAATGGCCAAAGAAGAGAGAGAGAGAGAGAGAGAGAGAGAGAGACAGAGACAGAGACAGAGACAGAGAGAGACAGAGAGAGAGAGAGAAAGACAGAGAAAGACAGAGAGAGACAGAGAGAGATTTGGTCAAGGTACAAGTGTCTAGGTGAGGCCGGGATTCCTGATTAAGTGTCTCTGTGGATGGTAGTCCTCTTTGACTTGCTGGCATATTGGTGAGATGCAGGTAGAGGGTTGGTGGAGAGGGAGAGTTTAGGTTTGAACACTTGGAGTGTGATGGGCCAGTGACCAAGTGCAACCTCACTTCTACTCACCCCAACTCAAGCTCACAATGACTACCTACATCTGTAAGAAGGGGTGCAAACTGCCCAGGGCCACCTTCCAGGCAATGCTTGACCTTGCAGAACTCTTGCTTCCCTGCCAGCCTCTCTGCAGCCACCAGGACTTCTGTCTGGTCCACAAGTGTCCTAGATTCCTTCCTGCCTCCAGCCCCTCACACACTCTGTTCCCAATATCAGGCAAATCTTCTTTCACTCTTGGTCCTTACCTATTTTTTCAGTCTCGTTGCCTTCGTCTTGTTCACAGGAAGGACCTCCACTCACCAAGGTCTAGAGAACTGGACCAATGTTCAGATTGTTAGCCCTGCCCTAAGCCCAGATTCTGACTCAGCAGCTCCTGGACAGGGCCCAGGAATCTGCACTTCAGCAAGCACACCAGTTGGTTCTACCCACAGACTCTATATACTAACATCCAGAGCCTGACCTGCAGTAAATCTCAGCTCTGAAGTAAAGCATGATGGTGCTACAGGGTGACTGCAGAGGCCTTCACTGTGCCCTCCACTCTCTACCCTCTGATCCATTATTGACTTGAATACCAATTACTAATGATATTATGTCCATTGCAATCACAATTTTTTAATGTGGAAAACTGGTGTTTTTGTACTGTGTAGAATATAAATAAAGGCATCCTGAGGACACTCTGTGGTTTATACTGATCTTNACTAATATGTAACTCAACACAATATGATTTCTATGGAATTGCAGCTTTAAGAAGNCCCTATCCATTCCTCAGTGGCTTGTTTCTCCAGGCCTCCGCGTGCAGAAATCCTGACATGATGTTATTGACATGTGCCTAAGCTCAACACTTCAGGAAAACAGCAATAAAAGCTCCCCCACCGTTTCTTAAAAAAAAATTATTGCTAAGAGCCACCCTTTCCCAAAGAATTAAAACGGACTTGAGGATGGCCCACTGGTTTGTAAGATAAAATACGCATCACCGCTCCAAGCTTTTAGTCTCATAAATGCTTGGTTGTTTGTCATCCTCAAACCAGCCAGACTCAGAAAACATTTCCTGTTTGGTTGACTCTTGTTTGTTTTATCTTCTCCCACCTGTAAAACCCTCCACATGTGGCTTGGTGCTTCCTCCTTATTATAGGCCAAGTCACTCCTGACACACTCAAGGCCCAGCAAGACACAGTCCATTTCTTTATTGTCACATGTTATCTGACAGGAGTTACCACCACAGTTAGTGCCTGTATTTCGGGAAGTTGATTCACTGCCAAGGTCAGAATAGTAAATGGGGACAAGGTCACATCATGGCTTCCAGTTTTACCCATGGTTATTGCCCCGGGAGGTCTTCTCTGTGTCCCAGAGTCTGGGGCTGTATGAGTCCTTCTATGGAACAGTACAATTAATGGACCACAGATCAGGAGGGTACCACGGGATAAACACATTTCCTAGATGGATGAAGGCAGATACAGAGGGTCTTTCAAAACAGATCCATTTTTATAACCCTTGAAGTTATGTTGGGGACATGGCCACTCCCTCAGCAGCCACATACTAAGAGGAAAGCAAAGGTTTCCTGAATCACCAGCCTCTTGCCTGGAATTTTTGTTATTGTTGTATCTGAACCCAGGGGACCACAGCCATCAACAGAAGGCTCTGGGTAAGGAGTCAGTGGCCTGGGATCAGTCTGATGTTTTCTTTCTTGTTTGATCTTCGTAGATACTGGTCNACTGACTGAGATGGTCCTGATCCTGGTCCCGGACCACACTTCAGCAGCAGAACAGCCTCTACTCAGTTCCCTCAAGGAACACAGAGTCTTTAAGGGCCAAACTCCTGGGAGGAGCTGATTAAGTTAAAGGCTTTCTGTTATTGACACCCCTGCACCTGGTGTGCAATGGGTGCTAGGAATAATGGCAGCTAATAATCTCTGCTACCCNAGGAGTGTCCTGCAGGCAGGATTTGAGCCTAATTTCTTCCATCCAAATGTGTTGCACATTGAAAGCTAGACTGTGTATCTGTGAGGAAAGAAACCAAATCACTCTCTTTGTTTGGGATAGAGGCCCCTTTTCCTGTGTCCCGAGTGTATGNGCAGAAGGGACACCCCCACACACTTGCCTGTCCCGTCCTGCCCACCTCATCCTGAAGAAGGAGCCTGATATCTCCCAGAAGCCTCCACCCCCTGGAGCCAATTTGGGATGGAGATGAGCTCCTTCCTGGATGCATCTGCACGTGGAGAGAAACAGTTGGCGTCATAACCTTGGGGGTAAAAAAGACAAATAAAAGAGTCTCCAGAGATCTATCAGAGACCTCGGGAAGCTGTAAAACATATGTTGCAACATATTGATCCTTGACAAACCCCAGCAGTAGAGGAAGCCCTTTCCTGCCCACACTGGCTAATGAAGACCTGGGGGCAGACTCTTGTTTTTCTCTTTCCCTCCCCCAGCAGGACTCCAAAGGTAGAGTCTCCATCTCCAGTTTGTCAAGCTTTGAAGAGAAATCCGCCCAGAGCTGGGAGCTACCAGGCTGCAGGCCGAGGTGCAGGTGTGGAGTTTCCCCACCCCAGATGCCAGAACTCTTAAAGCAGCGTTCTCAACCTGTGTGTCTTGATCCCTTTGGGGTCGAACAACCTTTTCANAGGGGTGGGAGATCAGATATCCCATACATCAGACATTTACATTATGATTCATAATGGTGGCAAAATTACAGTTATGAAGTAGCAACGAAATAATTTTATGTTTGGGGGTCATCACAACATGAGGAACTGTATTAAAGGGCCGCAGCATTAGGAAGGCTGAGAACCACTGCTTTAAAGGATCAGTTATTGAGGTTAAGCCAATTGTCCCTGGATAAAGAGGGAGTCACCATGTGAATCCTCTAACCCAGTGACATTCTAGCCAGCTAGATGCCCATGACCTTCCCTGGAGTAGTGACTTCTGGGGTGCTTCCTGGGCCTCAGGATTTTTCCAGCTCTCNGGTTAATTCTTATGAACACCCCAGGGCACAAACCACCTGGTTTAGAGAGAAAAGTTATTGCTCAGATCTCAACTTTCTAAAGAGAGCTTTGAAAGACTTTTCCTGTAATAAGAGTTAAAGTCCTTTTTGGTTTGCAGGAGAAACAATTTCCTTTGCAAAAACCACGGAAAGGATCAAATCCCAACTGGATGAGATCACAGAGCAGGAAGGATGCAGGACACCCNTAAGAGCAGCTTTCCCCTCTCAACAGGAAGTTAAATTCTCTCAGAAGAGGAGCCAGGAGGAAGGAATTCAGGCCAAAGGTTAGGTAACCTCCTGCCCCTTGATAACACNNAGAAAAAAAGGGTCTGTGTGTATCCCACCCACNACCTTGTCATCTGCCAGAAGGCTAATGGGATGGCACAGATAGAACAGGTGTGCGACAGAGTGTGGACATCTCAAAGGGTCTCAGGCACCTTGTGCTAAGCTTAGTCTAGATTCCAGCCTGTGAGCTGGGGAGCGATGTAAACAGCAGAGGGCAGGAGCATCAGCAGATGCCACCAGAGGCACCCTTCAAAGACCAAAGCACCAAAGAGGAGCAAACAGACAAACGGAAGCTAGGAAGAAAGACTTTGTCTACCTTCACCCGGAAGTGACCCCCTATGAAGAATTTACACTGGGTTAAATGTAAGTTTGTTTCTGCTGAGTTGCAAATGGAGGAAATTCAGGAGCAAATTAAGTTTAGTAATAAAAAATGAAGACAGTTACATTTCTGCACAACTGAATATAACTATAAATCTTAAACCTGCTGTGAGGTCTGTTCAAGAAAGAAGAAATATACANAGCCAAGGAAGAGGAAGAGGTGTGCAGGCTTGGTAGTAACCCAGCAAGCACGAATCAGAAACAGAGCTGCACACTGTTTGGGCTGCTGGGGTGGGAGGCATTCTAACACCTAAGGCCGACCTCAGAGAAGGTAGGTAAGCCAGTCTCCGCCACACTGGTGGTGAGCTACATGTAATTTCTCAGAGGGACAGCTGGAGAATGAAAATTAAAAGAGTTATGACAGTGTCACCTCGGGGCAGTGATCTTAAGAATTTACTCTAAGGAAATTGTAAAGGATGAGGAGAGATTTGGGAATACATTTGTTCACTACAACTTTTACTGTGATCCCCCAAATTGGTGAACAAAACTCAAACAGCCAGGGCTGGAGAGATGGCTCAGCACTTAAGAGCACTGGCTGGTGAAGGAACTGGTATTGGCAACAGACATCCCAACACCAAGTTCTCAGCACAAGGGAGATTTATTTGCCCCAGAGGGACAAAGGGCAAGGAATTAGAGACAATGACAGGAGATAAAGAGAGAGAAGGGGAAGGGAACAAGGGAGAGGGGGAAGGGATATTTGTCTCAGAGGGACAAAGGACTGTCTCTGGCTAGAGAGGAGACAGATGTGGCCCCTAGGAAAATGGCAGTTTATNAAGGTAAAAAGGGAAACCCCTTGTTAGGATGAGGTGGTTAATTTTGATTGGGCATGGTAATTATGGTAGCCAAAGGAAGCTTTTGACTCCTGGACTTCAATACTTTGATAGCTGGACCTTGGTAATCAGCCTCAGGAGGAGGCAGTGGCCTAATTAGGGAACAGACCTTGGTGGCTAGCTTTAGGAATGTGATCTAGGCCTAGAACCAGTGTTATAAGGTGGCCCACCCCAACATCCACCCTATCTGTGATCTGCTGGAGCATGTAAAGGAACTGGTCCTGCAGACACAAAGGTGCAGGATCTCCACGACACAGGACAACAGCAGGATGTCCTAGAGGAGTCCCAGTGAGGCCCCAGCATTGATAGTGTAGCAGAAACCAGAGGCCTCGAGCCAGACCAATGACTCTTTGCAATGAACACTTATAAGTAAAGATATATGGATAAAAGAGTTTACTGTGTGACTCACTGTGTCACACTACAGCTTCCATGATAAGATTGATTTTTCTTTTTTTTCTCATAAGTTTTATTGGGGGTGGGGACTACAGAGGTAGAGAGCAGATACAAAGGGACGGGAAAATGAATGAGATGGAGATGCAGGATGTGAAAGATACAAAGAATAANTAAAAATGAAATTAAAAAAAAGAATGTAATCTAACAGTTTTTAGCAAGGCAGAGGGAATGGGGGAAAAGTGCAAGGCTTGCCAGAGCCAATGTTTGCCATGTTCGAGCTGGCTAGAGTCCCTTCAGCTGCTCTTCCAGAAGGACCTGGGTTTGATTCTAGCACCCAGATGGAGGCTCATAGCCATGTGTAACTACAGTTCTGGGGGCTCATATCCCCTCTTCTGGCATCCCAGGGCACCAGGCATGCATGTGGTAGAGAGACATACATGCAGGCAAAACATTCATACACATAAAGTAAAATACAATAAACCAAATAGCTAATAATCAGATCTGCACAAAGCTATCTGTCATTAAAACAAAAACAAAAAAGTATCAAAGTTGCTTTAGAAATNGATTCTGTAACTTGGATAGAGGTTTATAATATTAAGTGAAAAATGGGTTAAAATAATGTTTATTGATTCCTAATCATTGGCCAGATAGATGATGACAAATTGTATACTTATAGATACAATCCACAAACATGAAATATTAAAAGAAACTTTCTTTTCTATGTTTATTGTTATTGTGTTTGCATGGTTTGTGTGTATACATATGTGTGGGTACATGTGCCATAGCACATATGTAGAGGTCAAAGGATACCTTTCTGTAATTGATTTTTTCCGTCTACCTTTACATGGGTTCTGGGGCTAAAATTCAGATCACTAGGCTTGATCAGCAAGCACTTTTACCCAGGGAGCCATCTTGCTGGCCTAACTTTTACAATGTTTATTCATTATTATTATTATTAGATCTCTCTCTCTCTCTCTCTCTCTCTCTCTCTCTCTCTCTCTCTGTGTGTGTGTGTGTGTGTGTGTGTGTGTGTGTATGTGCATATGATGTATCTGGAGGGATAAGGACCTGCTTCTGCAATACTAATGATCTTCCTGAATTGCTGTTCTGACTGTACCTTCCTTTTTCTTCACTATTTTCTAACATTTCTACAGTAGCACGTATTGCACATGTGTTGTGGTTTGAATGGGAAGTGTCCACCATAGCCTCATGTTTGTCCACTTTGTCCCCAGCTGCTGACACTGATTATAGAAGTTTGTGGAACCTCCAGGAGGCAGAACCTCCCTGAAGAGAGTGGGTCACTGGCATGGTAGTAAACCTGGAGGCTTTCTAAAGTGGCATTATTTCCTGTCTACTGGCTATTTCCTGTTCTGCCATGATGTGATGGAAGAGTTCCTGCTGCCCACTCCTGCCTCCATCTTTGCAGCCATGATCTCCCCACCATGGTGGACTGTATCCCCTCTNACTGTGAGCCAAAATAAGCCATTTCTCCCTTCAGCTGCTCCTTGGCAGGTATTTGGTCACANCGACAAGAAAAGTGACTAATACAGATGGTTGTTTTTAAAGGTGGAAAGTGAAACACATGCTTAGTTCTGCTCCTTCTCAAACCCCACTTGGGTAATAAAACTCTTTTCTTTTCAGGGATAATTCTATAGCTTTTCTTTGATAAATGAAAGGATATAATTGAAACAAAGTTTTGGAGACTAAAAATCAGAAGTAAGGAATGTCAAAAGGCAGCCTAATGTACAGTTCAGACCACCTGCCACCACCATATTGCACTGGAAATGGAGATTAAAACATACAGAAAACAAGACCACATTTGTCTATTTATGAAGTGAGATTCTAGGTCTCACTGCTCTTCCCTGCAGAGAATTGAAGGTTCAGCCTCTGAAAGGACTGGTCACCGGAGAAATTAAAAAGAGAGGGAATAGAGACTCCCAATGACGGGTGGGAGCAGGGAACATTAGTGAAAGATGACATACTGTCACAGTCTGAATATGAAATGTCCCCACAGGCTTGTGGTTTGAATGCTTGGGCCCCAGATTGCAGAGCTATTTTGGTAGATTAAGGAAANTTTAGGAAGTGGGGCATATCCAGAGGAAGTAGCTAGGTGAGTGGGAATAGATCTCTGCTCTTCCTTCTCCTCTTCCTCCTCTTTCTGTCGGCCATGAAGTAGATAGCTCTCCTCTGCCACACATTCTCACTGCCATGGTATCCTACCCAAGTGCCTGGGGCAAGCAACCATGGACAATTCCCTCTGCAACCATGACCCNAAATAAACTTTCCTGCTTCAAGTTCCCTGGGGTAGGTGCATTAGCCAACTTCTCGTTGCTGTGACAAAATACCTGAGAAGAAGCAACCTAAGGGAGGAAGAGTTTATCTGGGCTCACAGTTTGATGGGGTGAAGTCCATCATGGTGGGGAAAGCATGACTCCAGGATCCTGAGGCAGCTGGACACATTGCCTCGGCAGTCAGAAGGTAGAGAGCGAGCAGGCACTGGGCCTGACTTTAAACATCAAGACACACCACCAGTGACCCTCTCCCCCAAGGGAGGCTCTACCTTCTGAAGATTCCATAGCCTTCCCCCAAGGACCACCAGCTAGAAACCAAATGTTCAACACATGAGTCCATGAGGGGTATTTTCCACTCAAACCACAACAGCAGGTAATTTGATCAAAGCAGCAGGGAAGTAACCAATGCATACACATAGTATGTACCATCTCCCACCAGTCACCTCTCCCTCCATCTCCCAGATTGCCAGGTGAGACATGGAGACAGCTTCTCTAGGTGACCTGACAACCCCACAAGGAAAAGCCTAAGAATACTAACTCCAGAGTTCCCCAAAGATCACCTGCCCTGAAGCCTACAAGACACCAGCTCTATCCACAAGTATGAGTCACTGAGGAGAGGCTTTCAAATGGGAGGGACACTGTGTCCTACCCCTAGGCATGTGAGTAAAACTTTAATGTGTAAGACAGAAACTAGAGCAAGCGTGATTAAAAGAAAAACTTTGAGGCAGTAAGAGAGGAAATTGTATCAACCAATCCCTACAACTGCCTTCGAAAGCATACCCCCGATTTCCTAAAGATCTCCCTGTAGACCCATGTCTTACCGATTCCACGTCTCTCAGCAGTACACATGGGCCTTTGGAGCATTCCAAACCCAAGCCAGGACCCAGAGTGATCTCAGAGAAATCACAGTCTGTGGGGAAGAGAAGGAGAGCAGTGGAGATGAAAGGGGTAAGTTCCCATCATCCCCAGTAGATAGTTCCCAGCGTGGATTAGTAAGAAACTACCACCTATTTATAGATGACCAGTGANCACAAAAGCAAGCATGGAATTAGAAGTCTCAAACACTAACATACCAACAATTAGAGTTTTAGGATGGACATGGGTAGAGGAAAACTTGAGGAGGGGGGATACTGGATATGAATTCCTGAAGAGAAGGATCCATACTGAAGGGAAGATGATTCCCAACCTGTAAGTCTATACCCAGCTAACCTGTCAATTACATGTAAAGGTCAAATAGAATGACTCCGGAGATGAACAGAAAGGAGGATTAAAATGTTTTATTGTATTTATGTATGTGGGTAGAGGATGGGGAGGCACCTGTGCCAGCTGTACATGTGGAGGTCAGAGTACAGCTTGTAGAAGTCGGTTATCTGGCTGTACTATATAGGTTCCAGGGATTGAACTCAGTCCAGTCAGACTTGGCCNCAAGCGCTTTNATTGCTGAGCCATCTTGCTGGCCCAGAGAGCTTCTATATAAACAATAACAAGTGCGTAATGTATTTGGCTCTTTGAATTATGCACATGTGTAGCTTGGATACAAATAAAGTGAATTCTACATTTTTCTTTAACTTGGCAATTGAACTAAAGGATTTCCCAAGTTTCTTTTAGCTGTAGTGACATAACAACTCAATGTGAGCTTTTTAGAAGCCACTTGGGGGATGAAGAAAAAGTGGCCGTGCAAGCATGAAGACTCAAGTTCAGAGCCCCAACATCTATGTAAAAACCAAGCATAGTATATATCTATAGCCCCAGTGTTGGGGAGGTGAAGAGAAGAAGATTCTAGGGGCTTGCTGGCCAGCCTGTCTAGCCCAAACACCAAGCTTCAATAAGAGACTTTGTTTCAAAAAAATAAGGCNGAGCCCTGTAGAGGAAGACACATGAAGTCAACTTCTAGTTTCCACACACCCACACATGAGTTGAGGGCACCTCTACGAACAAACAAAAGAAGTAAGAGTGGGCAACTTTCTAACTCCCAGGTCTTCAAGCATCACCTGCTCATTGTCAAAGGACCCTAGAACAACAAGTAAAGCCATCTTCACTCCCACTGTTGTGCCAGCTTGAGTTCCTGCTGTTATGACAATGCCTGTGAGACCTGAGGTTCAACAGCAAGTCACAAGGCTACTGAGAAGCTGGAGCAGGTCACCTACCCAGCATCACTCCCAGCTCCACCCCCAGGCAGACCTCTGATCCTGGCCAGTCAAGGGCAGCTCCTCTGCCAGCTTGCTCAGCGCCCTTCCATGGCCATGGATATTTCCAGGGCTGCTGCACATACACTCCCCGACTGAGATGGCTGTGTCAGTCTTATCTCAACAACCTGCTCATCAAAGCATGGCATCTGTACCCACTTCACACCCNCACTGAGTGCTGGGGCCATAGCCTTGGGCTGAGTCACCTCCAGGAAAATGCTCTGCAGCTTCCAGCCTGGGAGCAGGCAGACCCAGCAGCCACCCTGCCCGGCCACCCCACCAACACAACAGCAGGGGTTTCTCCACTGTACAGCTAGCATTTATTATTCTTAAAATAAAGTGGTGCCACGCGGCATTAATTCAGGAGGAGAAGCTGCAAATTCCAGGCCTCTTTGAAAGCTTGTTTTCACAGTGAATTAATGGGCCTTAATTTAACACTGCATCAACAAGCTGGGTTTTGGAAAGAATTCTAAGTAGCTGCTATCTCCATCAGCCTCACCCCTGGCTTCCAGGGCCACCTGGACACATGACCACAAGAGCCCTGCCCATCACTTTGCAACAGCTAATGTTTACCAGGTGCTAACTGCCATGCATCAAGAGCCCTGCTAAATTCCTTGCNTGCATGTGCAGCTGACCTTCACTGAGGCCTTTGAAGTAGACTCTATCACTGTCTTCCTAGAAGAGGAAAACTTAGGAATGTGAAAATCACGTGGGTAGGGCATGATAGAACCCATGTGCACTAGTGCGCTGGTAGAAATCCAAGAGGAAAAAAAAAAGAGTTTGGTTGACCCAGCCTGCCTAAATTCACCACTTTGCTATCATGTCATTTACTTTTGCTAGCTATATTGTTGAAGTTAGATGAAACTTATTATCCTTAAATATAATATAGGCTGGTAAAAATTGATATAATGTAGCCACTTGCTCAGCAGCCCACAGGTTGCCAATAAACCCTAAGCATCTGAAGAGGGAGAGGCTGAGAGCCATTCACTCACCACTGGGCTGCCATTCAGAGGTTGGAAGCAAAACTTGTCCAGATTGCTGCCTGTCCAGACACATTTATTTGAATAATAATGGAGCTGCTTGTAGTCTGAGCTCAGAACTAGAATTTTGGGGGTTTTAATCCGTGACTACTTCATAGCTCCTGCCAGCTGCTGCCTCCCTTCCCCGGCCTAGACTCTGACGCCATTTGCCACATCTTTTTCAGCATTTTTTATGTTGTTCTAGGCTTCTTTCTACTGTTATGATTAAAGCAGCTTTTGGAGGAAAGGGTTTATTTAACCTTACAGCCTCTAATCTGGTTCTTGGGGAATCTTGGGCAGGAACTCAAAGCAGGAGCCTGAAAACTTACGGAGGAGTNCTGCTCACTGGCTTGCCCCTTGGCTTGCTCAGCTTCCTTTTTTATACACACAAGAAACATCTGCCTGCGGGTGGCATCATCTACCATGGGCTAGCCTTTCCCACATCAATCATCTATCAAGAAAGGGCTCCACGGACTTGCCAACAGGCCAGTCTGATGGAAGGCATTTTCTCAACTGAGGTTTCCTCTTCCCAGATGACCCTGTCTTTTGTCAAGCTGACAAAAAACTAACACATATGTGGTGGATTTTTCTGGAGGCCTTGAAAACAGAGATGCGCCAAGCATGGCTCTGGTTTATAAACAGCAGAGAAGCCAGTGGGTGAGCAATGCCCACACAGTTCTCTGGCCAATAGAAGCTGAACAGTGNTGCAGGTTACGGAAGGACCACAGAGGATGTGACATAGAAGCAAGTGGTCCCCTGTGGGTTAGCCCTGTAAGGTTTCAGAGAAACAGGTGTGTGATCTAGCCTTGAGANAGAAGCCATGTGACGACCAGGCAGACATGAGGAAAGCGAGTGTTGGGCTCCAAGGATAGCAGGGCACAGGGAGGAAGGGGAGGAAANGGCAAACTTTCACCAGGGCCTGCAGAGAACAGGGAAAGGCCTGGGAAGGGAACNTAGAGAAGGATTATGTGACAAATGAGGGTCAGGGAGGTGAGAGCTGGGAATGTGCCACTAAGGACTTGGATGCTGTTCCCCAGGCAGTAGGGAGCAAAGCGCTCACTCAGCTAAGCAGGAGAGCAGAATGATGTGGTCTTTTTAGGAAGAGCCCACCTGTGTCCATGTTGAAGGCCTTCATGAGGAGAGAGACTGGAGGTAGACAAACGTCTGGGAATCTGAAAATAACTTCAGGCAACACCATTTTAGTCTTGGATGGAAACAACACATTTTAGAACACAGACTTTGCCCCACAAAGGGAGCCACAAAATTGCTTCAGACAAAGATTCTTTGAACTTCGTGTTTAGAAAAATAACCTCAACATTCAGTCTTCCTGTGATGGAAACTGAAAGACAAGGTTTGTATTTGTGATTGAAACAAAAACNACAGAGATTGAGGTTGGAGGTGGCTGGTTGAATATTCATAGATACCTCTNCTTCCTGACACANCACATTAAAATGACAGGAGAAAAATAAATACACGCATCAGCTGATGGTTGTACTGGGGGGCAAGGCATGATGCCGGGCGTGAGAGTTAACTGCCACCTCCAAAGAGCAGAGTTAAAATAGAGAAGGAACAGAAAAATAATGGGATGAGACAGTAAGCAGGTTGGATGCATTAAAATGCCCCTCTTTAATTATCACACCGATTATACCCACAAGGAGAGAGAACTTGATCACAACCATAATTAATAAATACAATTCAACAGATATTTATAAAAGCTGATAAAAGTGAAGTATTGTATATTTACATAGACTTTCTAGGATGTGATCATAAAGAAATGTCAGTAAATTTCAAAAGGATAGAACGAGAATAAGGTATTCCTTACTTAACAAAAGTATAATATAAAAAAACTAAACACAAACATTTTATTTTTATTTTATTTTTGCCTGTGTATGGGTTAGAGGTATGCGTGTGTTCCTCTTTTCATGTGTATGAGCACACATGTGTGTTTATGTGTGATGTGTGTGCATGCATGTGTGCCCAAGTGTGTCTATGTGTGTGGAGATCCAAAGCGAATATCAGATCTCTTCTTTTCATTGCTCTCCACTTTTATTTATGGAAGCAGAGTCTGTTCTTTTTTTGTTTGTTTGTTTTACACTGTCTTTATTCTTTTTCAAATTTTTTTATTTAAACGTTTTTTTTTCCATTTTACATACCAACCACAGTTTCCCCTCCCTCCCCTCCTCCTGCTCACCCTCCGCCTTCCCCTGACCCTACCTCCCCATCCACCCCTCAGAGAGGGTAAGGCCTCCCATAGGGAGTCAACAAAGTCTGGCATATCAAGTTGAGGTAGGACCAAGCCCCTTGCCCTCTATCTCGGCTGAGCAAAATATCCCTCCATAGCGAATAGGCTCCAAAAAAGCCAGTTCATGCACTAGGAATAAATCCTGGTCCCATTGCCAGTGATTCCACAAACTGCCCAAGCCACACAACTGTCACCCACATTCAGAGGGCTTAGTTCAGTCCCACGCAGGTTCCCCAGCTGTCAGTCCAGAGTCAGCGAGCTCCACCTAGCCAGGGTCAGCTGTCTCTGTGGATTTCCCCATCATGATCTTGACCCCTTTGTTCATATAATTCCTCCTCCCTCTCTTTGACTAGACTCCAGGAACTCCACTCAGTGCTTAGCTGTGGATCTCTGCATCTGCTTCCATCAGTTACTGGATAAAGNCTCTATGATGACAATTAGGGAAGTCATTGATCTGATTATAGGGGAAGGCCAGTCTAGGGACCCTCTCCACTATTGCTTGGAGTCTTAGCTGGGTTCATCCTTATGGGTTCCTGGGAATTTCTCTAAAACCAGGTTCCTCCCTAACCCCATAATGGCTCCCTCTACCAAGATATCTCTTTCCTTGCTCTCCCTCTCTGTCCCTCCCCCAACTCAGCTGTCCCATTCCCTTATATTCTCTTGCCACCTCCCCTCTTCCCCCCGCAATGCTCCCAATTTACTCAGGAAATCTTATCTATTTCCCCTTCCTAGGGAGATCTGTGCATGCCTCTCTTAAGGTCCTTCTTGTTACCTAGCTTCTCTGGGGTTGTGAATTGTAGTGCTGGAAAGGATGTGAAGTAAGNGGAACACTTCTCCACTGCTGGTGGGAGTGCAAACTTGTACAACCACTTTGGAAATCAGTATGGAAGTTTCTCAGGAAATTGGGAATCAATCTACCTCATGATCCAGCAATACCACTCTTGGGCATATACCCAAAGGATGTACATTCATACCATAAGGACATTTGCTCAACTATGTTCATAGCAGTATTATTTGTAATAGCCAGAACCTGGAAACAACCTAGATGCCCCTCAACTGAAGAATGGATAAAGAAAATGTGGTACATATACACAATGGGGTATTACTCAGCTGTAAAAAACAGCGACATCATGAAATTGCAGGCAAATGGATGGAACTAGAAAAAAAAACATCTGAGTGAGGTAACTCAGACTCAAAAAGACAAACACAGTATGTACTCACTCATAAGTGGATATTAGATATAAAGCAAAGGGTAAGCAGAGTCTGTTCTTGAACCTAGAGAGCTTGCTGATTCACTAGTATAACCCAGCTTGCCCAGGAATCCCCTGCCTCTGCCTCCTGAGTGTTGGGTGACAGCCTTGCCTGCCTGGCTTTTTCTGTGAACTCTGGGGATCCAAACTCCTGTCCTTACATTTGTAGGGCAAGCACTTTCCACTGAGCTATCTATCTGCCAAGCCCCCACAAAAAGTTTAAAAGCACTATCCAATGGTGAGTAAAAATCAAATTTACAAAACATTTAAAAATTAAAAACTTGTCACAAAATGGGGGAACAGATGGACCTCGGCTGGAGAAGCTTCTTTTCAAAGTAGGCAGCAGTTAACACAGAAGTACTTAACCGATCAAAGAGCTGAGGAGAGGCTGAGTGCCAACCCTAAATGGGACGTCTTTATCAATCCTATAACACCCTCAAAGGCTCAAGAAACATCACAGAAGAGGAGTCAGAAAAAATGTAAGAACTGCAAAATGGAGCTATGACATCAGGCCATGACATGGTTATTGTACCAATGAACTCACAACAGTTGTAGTTAGATGCATTATCTGCCCAAGATCAAGCCTACTAAAATCCCTTCGTAGATGGGGGAGACAATCTCCAAAACCACTACCAAGGAGCTATTGGCAGTTGATAACCGCTGGGGAAAGAGAATCATTATTTGTGTGACCACTGATGGGGCTTCCATAATCTAGAGCAGTGGTTCTCAACCTGAGGGTAGCAACCCCTCTGTCAAACCTCTCTTTCCAAAAGAAAAAAAAATTTACAATTCATAACAGTAGCAAAATTATGAAGTAGTTATGAAGTAGTAACAAAAATAAACTTATAGTTGGAGGTCACCACAACACGAGGAACTGTATTAAAGGGTCACAGTATTAGGAAGGTTGAGAAGCACTGCTCTAGAGGAGAGCCCCACACTCACATACATGTGAACAGCAGTAATTAGACTTAGTAGGTTATCAAAAAGTNAAAGAAAAAGGCAGGAATTTAGGAGAGAAGGTATTGAGGGCTGAGGAGTTGGAATGGAGAAACGAGGAGTATACATGATTTATTTCATTTTATCATAAGAAATTTTTAAGGATAAAAAAAGACACAAACATAGCTATATATAAAAATAATGGAAAATGAGGAACAAAGCTCACCTCAAAGAAAGACTGATCACCCAAACACTGTTGCTACTAAAAGAAAGAATGGAGATGAATAAGCCCAGCTTTTACTTCGGTGAACTAGATAATAAACTGGGGAATTTTTTAGAAGGTAGAACGAAAGATTGAATCTTTGTGGTATAAAGCAAACAAAAATGCATTTAAAATGTCTGTGGAACTGGATAAGCTAAAAACTGGTTATTTGAAAATTCTAATAAAATATACAAGCTTCTGAAAAGCTTGCAAAGNATCAAAGAATGGGAGCACAAATACTCAATATTTCAAAAANTAAATATGCCTATAAAGAGACTGAAGGTTACTAGAGAATAGTACATACCAGTAAATATGAAATAATGATTTTTTCCTGGAAAATAAATATTTCAAACATGTCTGAGTGTAAAGCAAGAATCTAAGATGATGGGGAAAGCAGAGGAGAAACTGATTGTACAGAAAGATGTGCGAAAAGAGGCCAAGGTCAAAGGCTACACAGGGAAAGCTATTTGGTATTCAGTTTGAATGCTTCCTAGTGGTTAAACTCTCCCATAGCGTAGGAGAATGTGGAAAGCTTCTCCAGTTACATAAACCTCTGAAAATGGCANTGTGCAGACGTGCCAGGCACGCCTGTGAACATGGCACNCCTGCACACACTTGCACCAAGGATCTATAGGCCAGCTCACTTAGGAATACAGATGNGGCAATTCTAAATAAAACAANAGTAAATTAAACTTAGTTGTGCATGTGACAGCTTGAGCATGTACGGCTAGAAATTATTCTAACAATACAAGGATTATTCAACACCAGCAAAAATCCCTTACATAATTTACTATAATAATAGACTACAAAACCATCTACTAGGGGATTCTGCTTCCAATAAGATGAAAGAGACATGCTTTTGCTCATTCCTCTCAATATATGCAACCAAAATACCTGGGAGATACATATATATTTACACACATGCACAAACACACACACACACAAACACACACAGGTAGTCATAAGATAGTTCTGGAAGGTAGAAAGAAGACAAATTGACATTGAACTTCAAGGCCAATAGGATGACACAGTAGTAAACCCCNGAGTTCTCTTTGATCTCATGTATCTGGCCACCTGAACACCAATGGGGAAGAAACTACTTGGTAACATATTGGTAAAAANACCTTTACTGAGCAAAAATATCACCTAAAATACTATGGTCTCTATGCTGTGAACATCAGCAAATGCTCCATGGAGCCCTGAGACTTCCATCCCCATCAAGCAACAAAGGTTTTCCTCCCCAGTGAGATGGTATCAGAGAAAAAANAGTGGAAAGCCAAAATGTTCAAAATACACCACAAATAACAAAGGACACACAACCCTGTGTGTTCCTGCAAGCTTCATGAAAACCAATGAGGCACATGTGCATACCCTGTGCCCACTACACAAAGAGCTATGGTGCTATCAGTAGATGACTGTGAAATCCTACTTACCACTAGCAATAGAGAGCTGCACCAATTCTGATTTTGATGGGAACCAAACATGGAACCTGGAATTCTATGGCTGCACAGTAGTAACAAGGTAGGGCCCTCCTAGTGGAGTGATAGCAAAAGGAAGCGGAATAAAACAGAAGCCTGATCAAGATCAGAGTCTGCTGTGGTTTGAATGAGGCCTCCCAAAATGTATTGGAAGCTNGATCCTACGCAGTAGTGTTAGGCGAGACCCGATGAGAGGTATGAGATAATGAGGTGGAGTATGCATTAAGCCATTAACAAAGGAATGGGCTCCTTGTAAAAGAACCTTGATAGCCTGTTTCTTTCTCCNCCATCCTCTCTCTCTTTTCTTTTTGTATTCCATTTCTCTTTTAATAAGAAGGTCCTCACCAGACACTGGTCCTTTGATCTCAGACTTCTCAGCTTCTTAAGTTTTATTTGAGAAATTAAAACTGTCTTTTGCAATTCCCCCAGGGTATGATATTCTGTTATAGTGATACCAAATGAACTAAGGTATCACCTGTTATNGTTATTTTTCTGTTGCTGTGATAAAGACCATGACCAAAAGCAACTTAGGGTTGCAGTCCTTCATGAAGGGAAGTTAAGACAGGACTCAAGGCAGGAATCCAGAGGCAGGAACTGAAGCATAGACCATGGAGGAATGCTACTTCCTGGATTTATCTCCAANTTCACCTTACTTATATCACCCACGACCAAAGGGTAGCTGTGTCTCCTAGTGGGATGGGCCCTGCCACAACAACCATCAATTAAGAAACTGTACCACAGGCATGCCTACAGGGTGGTCTTTTCTTAGTTGAGGCTCTCTTTTTCTAAATGACCCTAGCTTGGGTCAAGTTGACAGAAAAACAATAGCCAGCACAATCCCATAATATACTATCTAAGCTTCCCAGACTTCAAGAAGGTTAGTCATTATAGTAGGAAGTGGGGACCTCTCAATCTGAGTGAAAAGCAGATAATGAATAGTCTTAAGGATTGAATTGTGTCACTCTCACACATTTGTTGAAATTCTAGCTCCAAGTACCACACTCTGTGCATCTATTTCCAAGTCAGGTCTTTGCAGAAATAATTTGTTGTGAAAAGGTCATGAGAGAGAAATCAAACCTGACTGTTTTCCCTGTTTAAAGAGAGAGAGAGATGGGCTGGAGAAGTGGTTAGTGGTTAAGAGCACCTACTTTTTTTCTCAAGAACCCGAGTTTTTTCCCATCACCTGTCTTTAACTCCAGCTCCTGTGATTTGAAGCCCTCATGGAAGGACAGGTATATCATGGAGTGATCAATCTGTAATCCAGGAAATGCTAAGTATTGTCAGTTTTCATCCAACACTAGATGAGAAACTTGGGCCAGATTCTAAAAGAAACAAATTCTGATACCTCCACTGCAGGCTTCTAGCTACACTTAGTTACCTAAGCGGGTGGGACTTTGTTACCACAGTGCTAGGAAACTGAGACAGAAAACAACATGGAAAGAACAGACATGATCCCACAGATTTTAAATCAGTTGTAAAAAGCATATCAATGAGCAACTACAAACACAATGAAAACAATTGAACAAAATAGTTTCAACAAAGAAAGTTCCAAGGAATAAACTGAAAAGATACATAGTACAGTCTGATGGAAATTTTAGAACTAAAAACACAATGCTTACAATAAAAGTCTCAATGAGTCAACTAAAGGCAAAATGGAGGAGATAGAGGAAAGAACTGGTGGGCTTAAGTGGAGAATACTATAAATTATCTAGATGAACAGTGGAGATAATAAAAGACTCAAAACCAGTTAGAACCTTAAGGTCATGTACAGCCATCACAAAAGGCCTAATGTTCAAATCATCATAGTCCCAGAAGAATAGGAACAAAAAGATGGTGTTTAAAAATTATTCCAAAATAATTGGCTGAAAATACCCCAAATTTAGTAAAAGCCATATACTTACAGATTCAACGAACTATAAAAAAAACCTAACAGGACAAACCTAAAGAAAGCCATACAAACACACAGTAAAATCACATTCTGAAAATTAAATGCAAACAAAAAAATCTTGAAAAAAGAGACACTGAGAACAAGGGAAAACAATATGAATGACAGCAGAGTTTGCAGCAGAAACCATGGAAACTAGAGGAACNAGCAAAGAGTGCTTCAAATGCCCAAAGAAAAGAATTGTTTCCCTATAATTGTAGGCCTAGTACAAGTGACCTTTAGGAACACTATAGAAAACATGAAAGCTGATTTGGGAAGGCAGAAAAACAAAATTTTTTTTTTTAAAAAAATGTAAAGCAGAGTATGCAAAGAAAAGAGAAAGTGACATATGAGTCCCAGTACACCAATAATTACACTAAGCATGAATAATACAAATACATTATGCTGGCTGGCTTTTGTCAACTTGACATAGACCTAGATNTATCTGGGAAGAGGGAATGTTAATTGAGAAAATGCCTCATAAGCTTCCCTACAGGCAAGTCTGTGGAGTATTTTAATTAGTGATTGATGTGGGAGGGTCCATACTATTGTGGGTGGTGCCACCCTTGAGCAAGTGGTCTTGGAGTATAACAGAAAGTAGGCTAAGCAAGTAGTGTGGAGCAGCNGATAAGCAGCACTCCTTCAAGGCCTCTGCAACCATTCCTACTTCTAGGTTCCTGCCTTGAGTTCCTACCCTGAGTGATGGACTGTGATATGGAACTGTAAGTTAAAATATACCCTTTCCTCCCCAAATTGCTTTTAGTCATGGTGTTTTATCACAGAAATGGAAATACTAAGACATTCATCCAGAAGACAAATTTCAAAGCAGATTTTAAAACTTGACCCAACTGCATTCTGTCTACAAAAAAAAAAAAAAATCACTTCAGATATAACGACGTCAGAAAATTGAAAGTAAAATAGTGGAAAATTCAAATTATTCAAATATGAGTCAATAGTAATTAGGAGTGTCTGAATTAACAGTAGATCAACTAGACTCCAGAGGAAAGAAAATGATGAGACCAAGAGGGACAGCATGGCATGATAGAAGAGACATTTATAAAAGTTTAAAAACTGANCATCAGAGGCACAAGATTTGTAAAGCCAGCAGGTGTNGTTGATTGTCCAAGATTTGGACAAAACTAAGCCAGTCAANGTTGGAGCATGGAGGGAAAGGGCTCACAATCGTGGCTTCTCCCCTAACTGAAGATCTAGTGACAGTCCATGGCTGCTGGGAGAGGGCGAGTCAGTTTCCTTTAGGAATGTGAGTATTGATTGGTTTCCACGTGCCCGTGGATGGCCCGTGGACCTTTGGGCCACACTAATTGGACTCAGTGGATTATAAAAGAAGAAGAAAGTGGGTGAGGGAGGGGGAAAGAAGAGAAGGGAGGTAAAGAGGAGGGAGAGAGGAAAGGAGGAGGGAAAGGAGGTAAAACTGGGAGAGGAACAAGTTGGGGGATGGCCCAGAAGTTGGAGGGGGACAAGTGTGAGGAATGAGGGAATATGACCAAAATAAATTGTGTACATCTATGAAATTCTCAAAGAATAAATCAAAATATTATATATNTATAACACATGAAGCAAAATCTATAGAAAAAACAATGAAGCATATAGATTTTATTTTGTCTATTCTTGTGTGCATGTGTCCATAAGCATGTGTGCCATGGCACATGTGTGGAAATCAAAAGATGACTCTGGGGATTCTGTTCTCTTCTTCCATCTCATGGATCTCAGGGATTAAACTCAGGTCATCAGGCTTGGCAAAAAGCACCTTTATCCACTGAACTATGTCATTGGCCTCGAAGCACACAGTTACATTTGAAAATTTGGATACTCTAGTCTCTATAACTCATAAATANACTAAGAGAAAATCAGAAAGAATGTAGACTAAATGAAGACTATCAACCAACAGGAACTAATCAACATTTATAGGACATTGCACTCAAAATGCAAAATACACACTCCTTTCAAATTCTCATGGAACATATACCAAGGTAGACCATATCCTGGGTCATAAAGCAAGCCTCAACAAATTTGAGAGAACTNAAATCATACACAGTATGTTTTCCAAGTGCAATGAAATCAAACTAGAAATTAATGCAATAAAAATAACCAGAAGATTCCTGAACACTAGAAAGCTAAATAGTGCACACCTTTAAAAACCTGTTGTGAAAGAGGAAATCTCAAGAGAAAGAAGAAAAGAAAAAAAGAAAAATACTCAACTAAATGAAGATAAAGCTATCATACACCAACTTGTGTGGCCACTGACACAGCTGGCAGGAAATTTACAGTTCTAAATGTGTGCACCAGAAAACAAAAGTCTCAGATGGACATCTAAGCCCCCACTTCAAGAGTCAAAGGGAAAAATAGCAAAATAAACTCAAGTCAAGCAGAAAGGAGGAAAATATAACTAGAAGAACAAAAATCAATAAGTTTTAAACAGAAAAAAACAATGAAAAAAGGAGTCTGGTTTTTGAAAGAACAAAATAGATGGATTGCTAGCAATCCTGATCCCCAAGATGAAAAATATAAATTGGTACAGACATCCAAAGAATAATAAGGAAGTGCTGGCTGCACATAAATTTGACAACATAGATGAGGGAAGCAGTATTTACCAATAAATAGAAAAAAATCAACAAACAAAGCACACAGAAAAGCAGTCTACAGAACAAACAAATACATATAGCTTATGCATAGGCTCATGTCAGTCATAATTTAAAACTGTAAGCCATTTTTGTCCACCAAATTGACAAAATTNTAGAAGTTTAATAAAGAACATTGAGGAGCAAGTTCTCAAGTGCACACTCCTGCCGTAGAGCATGAGATTTCCTTATGTTTCACTGAAAAGTGCAATGTACATTGTAATAAATAGACTTTTTCTAAGGGTATTGGAGAATAATTGCCTCTGAGGAGAACAAGTGCAAATCTATGTCTCCCTGTATCTGTATTCCCTAGAAGGCAGAAGACATAAGCTGGCTTACTGCTAGATGAGAATTTAAGACTTTAAAACAAAGGCAACGTTTGTCCTTTTATTGGATTTTTTTCTAGTTATGTAAGAAGTGTGTGTTCATTATAATAAACCGAAGAATACAGAGATTGACAAAGAAAACCTGATAAACTCCCCCACCCATCTGTTCAACTTTTTATTTAATTATATGTTTGTACCTGCATGTATATACACAGTGTGTGTGTGTGTGTGTGTGTGTGTGTGTGT